>QNQO01003093.1:0-75108 GCA_003290165.1 Berberis thunbergii
GCTTTCAGGCATCTGCAAGTGTGATGGATAAATTGAGGTAAACTGTATATTCAATCTAACAAAGCAAGTTCTTAGGACAGAGAAGTCGAGTACTAACTGGATGCCATGATTCATCATTCTCAACATGCCCTATGTTCTGATGATGAGTCCTATGGCTGATTCTCCTGTAAGTTAACAAATTGCATTCAACCGTTATAAAGTCCATTTATTTTTCTTTCAATTTAACAATCTTCAAGATTGAAGATTGAAACAATGAGGTTACCATAACTTACCATCCATTGTATGGTACTAGAATTGATGAATGGAGGATATGTCCAACCACACTGTTCAGCTTGTGATTATTTGAAAAGCTTCCATGGCCACTGCAAATTATCGAACATACAATCTAATTACTACTCAATTTCATCAAAACAAGGCAATGGGTATACGTAGAAAAGAATGAAATTTTTGTTTTTTACCAGTCATGGCCAAGAATAAAGAGTGCCCAAAACATAGTCCCTTGAGCAACCCAATACAGAGGCCAAACAATCCAGTTATTCAACGAAACCGCGACCGTGGCCAACCCGAAAACAACGATCACATCTCTAACAACATAACTCATAGATTTCCATGTGTCCTTGACCCAGCAATGTTTTGGAATAGCAGCTCGGATTTCAGCCAAATCAAACGGAGGGGTGCACCTGGGTCAAAATTGTCTTCTTCATCAACCCCGTTGACACTGCTTTTGTTCTCCTCCTCTTCAGAAGGAACACTCATAGGAACATTAACTTTCAATCCCCAGTCTCTGCTTCTACCCCCATTGGATTGAACCCAGATCCGACTGGAATCTGTTCTCGAACCACTAACCTTACAAACAGGTATTCTGCTGCTAATGGTGGTGAACCCAGTTCTGGTTTCAGGAATTTGCTAGGGAACGGTTTTATTCCACATTCTGATAACACCCAACTCGCCATTTATCGATAAATCCTTATGATCACAAGGATTATATTATTTTCCCAGGTGTAGATGCCTTTTGCAGTTTGCAGTGTAAGTCTTTACAAGAAGAGAAAGAATAGAGGATTAGAAGTGATAGAGGAGAAAGAAAGAAAAAATACAACGTAGTTTTGTGTCAAGGTTGTTAGAGAAGACTCTCATGCAAAAAATAACCCAAATTCTGGAGAGCCAGGTTCTCAACCCTCCATCATCATAATTCTCATAAACCTCCAATCTCTAAGATGACAAAGGGTAGAAAGCCTGGCCGATCTCTAGACTTATTAAAAAATGAGAAATAAAGAAATAATTTTTGTCAGCTGATTGTCCAACTCATGTTCAGGTCAACATGACATAATGTGAGGAATTGGGTAATTTGGGCAATAATTTTCTGCAAATTCATATTAATTAAAATGCCAATGTTGCAAGATACAGAAATTCTAAATGGCCTGGGAAACACCAGCCTGGGTTGGACTGTTTAAGGGGGCGAATTTACATTATTGCCCCCCTCTTTAACAATCTTTTTGACAAAGGTGTTTAAAAGAGGGGCAAAAAGTGTAAATTTCACCTCTTTTCAAGCTCGCTGGTTTCCCAGGCCAGCTAAAATTACTCTAAACAATAAGAAATCAAATGGCTGGGTTTGCAGCCTGAGTTGACTGTCTGGGGGGTGAATTTACACTATTGCCCCTCCTCTTTAACAACCTTTTGAAAAAAATATTTAAAAAGGAGGGGGGCAAAGTGTAAATTCACCCCAAATAAGTCAATCCAAGCTGAAAACCCAACCAACTAAAATTACTCATGAAGAAATAGAGGAAGAGAAAAAGAGAGATTTACATCTAAACTCTCTGAAATTCTAGCCACCTTGGTGGCATTTTTTCTTTTTTTTTTTTGAGTTTTTTTTTAATGCTTATATCCTTTATATAGGACCGTGTTTGTTATTGTGTTTTAAAATAGGATGACAAAAAATGTAAAAGCACCAAAACATTGCAAAAAAATTGACTAAATTACCCCTCAACCCTCCATTATGATAGAGATTCTCATAAACTACCATCTCTAACATGATAAAGGGTAAAAAGCCAGCCCGACCCTCTAGACTATTAAAAAATGAGAAATTAAAAAAATATTGTTTTGTCAGCTGATACCAATCATGTTCAGGTCAACATGATATAATGTGAGGAATTGGGTACTCTGAGTTGTCAAATTCATATTAAATGCCAAGTTCCAAGTGATGAATGAATAAAAATGAGAAAGAGAATAAATAACCATGCAAGTTGATTGAATGTCTTCAATAATTAGCCAGGGACGGATTCGACTTTTGTATTTATTTATTTAATTTTAATATGGCCACTTCTTGTTGATAAATTCGTTCTGCCTCAACCTTTTTTCTCTATTTGTTTTCAATTGTTTTTTCTATCAGATTACTGTGACACTGGTAATCGCTCATTTTTGCTTGACGTAGTTGTTTTTCCAACCATCAACATTAACAACCACATCACCATCTTTCTTTTTGAGGAAAAAGTTTAAAAAATATTTTTAGAATGAATTCGTATTTTGAGATTTAGTTTTGTATTTATTTATAGAATTTTTCTAGAGATATATGAAAATTTTGATCCATTAAATTTTTTCTTAAGAAACATGTTGTATTTTAAGGTTCATCTGTGGGGTATGTTTGAATAACATTTTGGTAATTAACGTGAGCATTTTGACAGTCAATGCACGTGATTACTAGTCCTGGGAAGGACTGTAATTAGTGCTCAATGATATGGTAACCTCTAATTATTATTTATGATAAGTGTTTAAATCGTAATAATCAATTTTGTCCACATCTAATTTTATTTTTAAAATTAATTTTATATACCAATTTGATTTATCTTTCGTACACTTACAAAATTACTTATTAGATTCATTTTTCCTTTCCAATAGATTAGATACATTTGCCTTCAACACAAATTCTTTCCAATAGGTTAGATTCATTTCCTTTTCAAGTAGGTTACATATTAAATTCATTTCCTTCAACACAAATTCTGACTCCATCACTGATGCTACAATAATTAACCACGCAAGTTGTTGAAGGTTGCATTGATAGAGCCTTGACTAACCAAACAAACATTTCTTTCATGCAAGTAAAATAAAGAATGCAGAGGATGTGATTCCAATACATAGTAAAGGTTTAATAGGGCTTCACGTGGGCCAGCTCCCCACTGTTTGCTTTTATTTTTAAATAACTGTTCTCATCTGAAATCCCATGGACAAGCTAACCTCATTAAAAGTTTAGTATATACACTTTTCGTCAAAAAAAAGTTGGCTAAAACAAAATGTTGTTAAGGGATTTATGTAAAATTGACATGCAACTTCCTAATAGTCATTTTTTGTCAAACTCTTCTTTATTTAAACCCGTCAACATCTACCTAATCTCATTTTTATTTTTATTTTTATTTTATTTTTATATATATAATCCTCTTTGGAGTATAGAACGAAGACTTAGCAGTTTAATCATGATTTTGGAGAATTAATTTAGATTTATGTCGGGTAGATCGACTACAAAGGCCATCTTCCTGCTTAAAAAAATATAGAAAGCATATGATAGGTCCCTAGAGAGGCACGTAAGCGTTTGCATATAATTTTCATTGATCTAGAGAAAGCATATGATAGGGTCTTCAAAAAATTAATTTGGTGGATGCTTGAAAGGTAGAAAGGGCCTCAATGTTATGTCGATATCATTAAGAATATGTATGAAGGGACTGTAACAAGTGTCTGCACAATATTTGAGATGTCCAGTGAATTTTCAGTGTCAGTAGAACTACATCAAGGGTCAGCGTTAAGTCCATATCTCTTTGATTTAGTCATGGATGAGTTGACGAGACATCTGCAAGAAGATGTACATTGATGCATGTTATTTGCAGATGATATTGTCTAACTGATGAGACTAATGTAGGTTTAGGTCAAAAATTAGATAGGTGGCAGGCGACTTCAGAGAGTAAATGTTTCAGAATTAGCCGTTCGAAAATGGAGTATCTAGTGTGCAACTTTGGTTATGAACCATGAGGGAGAAGTAATGCAATTGAGATCGAAGGTGTAGAGATCCCATAGTGGTGAGGTTTTTCGATATCTTAAGATCTATAATTCAAATAATGAGGTTATTGGAGAAGATGTAGACCATAGGATTAAAGCTGGTTGGTTGAAATAGATAATGGACGTCAGGAGTATTATGCGATAGAATGATGCCTACAAGGCTAAAAGGGAATGTTATAAGGACAATTGTTCGATCAGCCATGCTATATGGTTCAGAATGTTGGGCTACTACGGGACAACATACACATAAAATGGCAATAGCAGAAATGCGTATGTTAAGGTGGATGTGTGGTAAAATCATAATGAATAAAATAGAAATGAAAGAATTAGGAGATACTTAGGTGTAGAGCCCATAAGAGGATAAAATTAGATAAAGACGTTTAACTTGGTTGGTCATGTGCGAAGGAGACCAAACATGACGCCAATTATAAAATGTCTAAATTGGCAAGTTAATGGAGGGTATAGACGGAGGGGACGACTGTTGAAAACTTAGATGAAGGCGGTGAATGAAGATATCATTGAGCTTGGATTAGGCGAGAATGGGTGGAAAAAATCGCATTGCTTGGAGAACCAAAATTCATGTAATCGACCCCAAAATTATCGAAAATGAGCTTTGATGATGATAATGATATAAACCCTCTTCAATTAATCACACTAATTTTTAATCACACAAGGAATCTAATAATGTAATCGAGCATATCAATCTACAATTTCCATCACGGGAATGAGCTTTCAAATTTATATCAATCATTTTCTATTTTAGAACTCCAATAAAATTTCTAGCTATAATTTTAAATTTTGACGGTGGTTTGAGTTTAAAGTGATAACATTAGGAATTACAAAAAAAATAAAAATGCATGAACTACTTTTCAAATGAAAAATGTGACGTTGACTCTAAATGACAACACACTATATATTTAACTAATAGATCTAGAAAATTAATTAACAAAGCCCGAAACTCTTGACTATCTCTATCAAGTTTGCTTGTATCATGAAGT
Organism: Berberis thunbergii; assembly: GCA_003290165.1. NCBI lineage: Eukaryota > Viridiplantae > Streptophyta > Magnoliopsida > Ranunculales > Berberidaceae > Berberis > Berberis thunbergii. Next base: position 5,040 of record QNQO01003093.1, read on the forward strand.
TTTTTTTTTTTTTAATTGGTCGTTGATCATTTTTATTTTTTATTAATCCATGCCTGAAGGCTACATGACTGACCCTATAGGGTTAACCAAATCAGGCCCGAAGACTACAATATTGTTTGCCACTTAATATCCTCGTCGCCTCCATCTCACATATAGACTTGCTTTCGCTCCGAGCCATCGCCTCCACCTTGCATGAAAACTCGCTTTCGCTTCACTCTGGTCTAGTCCATCTAAGCAGCTGCATTCAATACCCGAAGGCTTATCAACGACGGAGCAAATGTGTTCCTAATAATCGGGCGAAAATTCACAAAATCATAACTGGTGAGTCTCGAACTCGCGACCTCTCATAAGGAGAGTGGATGTCCGACCAACTGAACTACAATTGGTGGACACATTCAATACCCGAAGGCTTGTATCATGAAGTTAAGCTTGCTTGTATCGTGAAGTTTCAATAAACAATATTTTAATAATAATCAAACGAAGATCCAATAAACAATAAAAGTATGGTATCTACCAAACCCCCAATTCTAGCTGGCCTGGGAAAGGGAGCGAGGTTGCTGCCTGGGGGGGGGAGGGCGAATGTACACTTTTGCCCCCCCCTCTTTAACCACTTTTTTGGGAAATGTGTTTAAAAAGGGGGGGCAAAAATGTATTTTCGCCCCCCAGGCATCCGGGCCCAGGCCAGTAAGAATTACTCCTACCAAACTCTTGGAATAAACTTACGGTTAATTGCTTTCACCCAAGTCGAAAGTTGCTCTTCTTAATAAAACCATCAGCCCTTTGATGCATTATTTTCATGTTTTTGACACACTAGTTTTTGTGTCCTTGGTCATGGTTGAACTCTTTAGAAATTGGAATCATCGACACTTGGAACGTCCTATCAGAAAAATTTTGACAAAATATTTTCCTATTCATAAAACAAATGTCATCCGAAGAGATATATCTAATTTTCAACAGAAAGAGGGTGAGCATTTTTATGAATGTTGGAAAATATTCAATGAACTCATTGCTAGGTGTCCCCATCACGGCTTTGAAAAGTGGCGCTTGGTTCAATATTTTCAAGACGCGTTAACCCCTCAAAACCGTCTAATAATTGACGCCACTAGTGGTGGGTCACTTATGAAGATGAGTGCTAATGAGATTTGGGAATTATTTAAAGCTATTTCTGAAAATTCTCAACAACGGGATTATTTAATAAAAGACTCGGATTGGCGAAATGGTGGTTTGTATGAAGTCAGGGATACATCATCTACTCTTCATTCTTCAAGGTTGGAAGCAGTTGTAATAACAATGGCACAAAAGATTGATGCATATCTGGAAAAGTCTCAGCCATTAGTCCAAACCAATGTTCCATCTGAGGTTTGTGTTGCATGTTCAAGTTCTAGTCATTCCACATCAGACTATCACTTGAAAAATGGCTACCCTACTTATTTTGCTGAGCAAGTCAATGCATTCAATACCTTTAGGCAATTTGGTTATAATCCACACTCAAATTCTTACAATCCACCTAATCTCTCATGGGCCCATGGTCAACATCAAAAAGGCCCAGTTGTTATCCCTAAAGCTCCTCGAGCTCCAATTCCTGCTAATAGGCCTCAATTCAATCAAGATATACCTCCCTCTAACACTCAGAGTTTACAGGATACATTGAACCAATTTATGTATAGAACATGAATCATGCTCGAATAGAACTCTCAGGCTATCACCGAACTAAGAGCTACTTCTCAACAACAATCGCAAGCCATCCAAAAGTTTGAGATGACTGTGAGTCAAATAGCAAAATCCTTTCCTGAAAGAGAAACAGGAAGATTCCCTGGCCAATCCATTCAAAATCCTAAGGGCCAATTCAAAATAGGCAGTGTATCACAGCCACGCAATGAAGATGTCAAATCTATCATCACACTTAGGAGTGAAAAACAAGTTGACAACCAAATTAGAATGCCTAATTTGATTGATCATGAATCCCAATCTACGCCAAAGCAAGTCACACCTCCATCTGAGAAGGAGGCTGCTAAAGCCTCATCTTCTCAAGAGGATCATCATCTTGACTCTGATCCCACGAAGACATCTTATATGCCTAGAGCACGATTTTCATCGCGGTTAGTTCCGGCGAAGAAATGAACAAATGCCAACGATAAAATGAAAATTTTTAAACAATTTCAAATCAATATTCCATTACTAGAGGCCATTAAGCAAGTTTCCTCTTATGCCAAGTTTTTGAAAGATTTGTGTACACAAAAGCGAAAACTGAATGTGCACAAAAGAATCTTCCTAACTGAGCAAGTCAGCTTCATCCTTCAACACGAAACCCCACCTAAGTATAGAGATCCTAGTTGCCCGCTATTTCATGTGTGATTGGTGATCATATGATTGGGAAGGCATTGTTAGATTTAAAGGCAAGTGTTAATCTATTGTCATATTCAGTATATGTGCAATTGGGTCTTGGTGAGTTGAAACTAACTCAAGTGACACTGCAATTGGCAGACAGATCTATCCGAGTCCCCGCGATGTAATAGAGGATGTGATCATTAAGGTTGACAAATTTTATTTCCCTGTGGACTTCATATATAGTCCTTGACACACAACCTGTTCACAATCTCTCTAGTCACATTCCAGTTATTTTGGGTCGTCCATTTTTTGCTACATCCAATGCTATCATTAACTGTCGAAATGGAATCATGAAATTATCATTTGGTAACATAACCGTCGAACTCAATGTATTCAATGTAAGTCAACAACCTCCCGAGTATGAGGATTCCTTTGAGGTTAACATGATTGAGATTTTGGCGGAACATTCATTTCCTCAGTTTAATGATCCTTTAGAGGCTTGTTTGACTCATTTTAATTTAGACATCGATATTAATGATTCCATCAGGGATGTCAATGTTTTGTTTGACTCTAACCCTATAATGGAAACTAGTTATAAATGGAAGCCTAGGGTGAAACCTCTTCCACTCAGTGAGTCAAAACAAGTCCCTTCCGTTGAAAAACCACCCAAGCTTGACCTAAAAGTATTACCTGACAACCTCAAGTATGCATTTTTAGGTGTTGACAATACCTTACTTGTTATTATTTCATCTGCATTGACTGAAGAACAGGAAGGAAAATTGTTAGATGTTTTAAAATAACATAAAACAACACTTGGATTGACTATCACGAATATTAAAGGAATAAGTTCAATCGTTTGCATGCATTGCATTCATATTGAAGATAATGCCAAAGTATCGCGTGAAATGCAACGTAGATTTTATCCTAATCTAGAGGAAGTTGTTCGAGCTGAAGTGCTCAAATGGTTGGATGTGGGTATAATCTACCCAATTTCGGATAGTCCTTGGGTCAGTCCTGTTCAAGTTGTCCCAAAAAAGTCAGGGGTAACGGTAATCAAGAATGACAAGAATGAATTAGTACCAACCCACATGATCACGGGGTGACAAGTATGTATTGATTACCGTAAGTTGAACTTGGTCACAAGGAATGATCACTTTCCTCTTCCTTTAATTGATCAGATGCTTGAAAGGTTAATCTGACATGATTACTATTGTTTTCTTGATGGGTATTCCGGTTATAACCAAATCCACATTGCACTCGAGGATCAAGAGAAGACCACATTCACTTGTCCCTTTGGTACTTTCGCATATCGGAGAATGCCCTTTGGATTGTGTAACGCACCCGCTACTTTTCAGCGATGCATGCTTAATGTTTTTTTCGATATGGTTGAGAGGTTCCTCAAGGTGTTTATGGATGATTTATCAGTATTTGGTGATTCATTTGATGAATGTCTATATCATTTAACTTTAGTGTTAAATTGATGTGTAGTGAAAAATCTTGTCTTAAATTGGGAGAAATGTCATTTTATGGTACGACAGGACATTGTTCTTGGACATGTAATTTCACACAAGGGAATTGAAGTCGACAAAGCCAAAATTGATTTAATTTCGAGTCTTCCACCTCCAAAGACGGTTAAGGAAATTAGATATTTTCTAGACCATGCTGAATTTTATCCGAGATTCATCAAAGACTTCAGCAAAATCGCTCGTCCTTTATGCAATTTACTTGCTAAAGACGCGATTTTTGTTTTTTATGAAGATTGTTTAAAAGCTTTTGAGAAGCTTAAACAATTATTGACTTCATCTCCAATTATCCAATCTCCTAATTGGAACTTTCCCATTGAGCTTATGTGTGATGCTTCTGAATTTGCACTCGTAGCTGTCCTAGGACAACGATTGGACAAAAAACCACATGTCATTGATTACGCTAGTAGAACTCTACAAGACAAACAACTTAATTACTCTGCGTCTGAAAAAGAGTTATTAGCTGTAATCTTTTCTCTAGACAAATTTCGGTCTTACCTTATAGGATCCAAAGTAATTATTTTTACTGATCATGCGACATTAAAGTATCTTTTATTAAAAAAGATGCTAAACCTCGCTTAATTCGATGGGTCCTATTGCTACAAGAGTTTGATATTGAAATTCAGGACAAGAAAGGTTCGAAAAAAGTTGTAGCTGACCATTTATCTAAACTTCTGGTAGAGTCATCTAGCGAATATTTACCATTGAATGAGTCATTTCCTGATGAGCAATTATTTGCTCTCTTCCAATTACCTTGGTACGCAGATATCGTGAACTATCTTGTTACATGTCAACTTCCTTTTAAGTGGTCTAAACAAGATAGATCCAAATTTCTTGTTGAGGCTAGACATTTCTTCTGGGATGATCCATACTTGTTCAAGTATTGTCTTGATCAGGTTATCAGGAGATGTGTTCCTGAGAGTGAATTTCACAGCATCATATCATTTTGTCATGAGCAAGCTTGTGGTGGTCATTTTAGCTCTAGAAAGACAGCTGCAAAAGTTTTGCAGAGTGATTTTTATTGGCCTACCATTTTTCGGATACTCATGCCTTTTGCACTACTTGTGATCGATGACAACGAATGAGTTCCATTTCTCGTCACAACATGATGCCCCTTACTAATATTCTTGTGGTTGAAATTTTTGATGTTGGGGTATTGATTTCATAGGACCATTCCCGCATTCGTTTGACAATTTTTTCATCCTTGTTGTTGTGGATTATGTGTCCAAATGGGTAGAAGCGATACCATGTAAAACTATGACCACAGGGTTGTGGTAAGATTCTTGAAAGATAATATCTTTTCTCGTTTTGATATTCTGCGTGCCATTATAAGTGACGGTGGTTCTCATTTTTGCAATAGACCTTTTCGAGTTATTGGTAAAAATATTCTATCACTCATAAAGTTGACACCCCCTATCATCCACAAACAAGTGGGCAAGTTGAGATTTCCAATCGGGAGATTAAAAACATTCTAGAGAAGAGAGTCAGACCAGATCGTAAAACTGATCTCAACGTCTGAGTGATGATCTCTGGGCTTATCGAACAACATTTAAGACCCCAATTGGAATGTCTCCATATAAGCTTGTTTTTGGAAAAGCATGTCATTTGTCTGTGGAATTGGAACATCGTGCATATTGAACCATCAAGACGTTCAATTTTGTAATGGTCAAGGCTGAATCGCAACGTAAGCTTCAACTTAATGAGTTGGAAGAGATCTGAAATGATGCGTACCACAATGCCAAAATCTACAGCGAACGAACGAAGATATTTCATGATATATCTATTCTTCGTAAATCCTTTGAACCGTCTCAAAAAGTTTTGTTGCTCAACTCTCGATTACGAATTTTTCTTGGAAAGTTGAGATCTCGGTGGTCTGGACCATATATTGTGAAAGCAATGTTCCCACACGGAGCTTTGGAGATCCTTAACCCTAAGGATGACCATGAATTTAAGGTAAATGGTCAACGACTTAATCCATTCTTAGAGTTACCTCGATTAGAAGTCGAGGTTGATGTGATTCTATTAGAGAACTCTGTGTATCAGAATTGAGGATCTTTTGGATTTTGTCGAGCTGATGACATTAAACCAAGCGCTACTGGGAGGCAGCCCACCTTTTATTGTAAGAGTGCATGTTGAGTGTGTATTTTATCTATTTCTATTAACTAATCCACAATTCTTTTGTCTTTGAGCTCTCATCGGTGGATTACTTGTGAAAATTGATAAAATCTTCACCGCGGTAATACTATTCTAACCTCCTCTCATGTACTTAATTATTTCATTCATTTGTCAGAATTATGTTGTTAAACATTGATAACAATGTTTGGATTAGGTTTGGGGGTAGGGTTCATGAGTCGGTGAATTTTTCGTAGTGTGCTCTTTTTTTATTCTTTAAAAAAAATTGTCATTTTCTGTCAAGAAACTTGGTGATTATGAAATGAATTTTAAATGTTTTATGCTCAAGAAAATGCAAGCCAACTTGACATATTGGTATATTGATAAAGACTGAAAGTTTAGTATGATCCTTAAGTTAGATCTAGTTCATAATATTTTTCAACTCGATTATTTTTCACCATGAGCCATGTTAGCATAATTTGAAGTTGATGAGCAAAGTATATACTAGAAAACCTTAGAATAATAGTGGAGACTTAACCCTGAAAGTTTTGAACTTTTCTATTTTTTCGAGGGATATACATAAACTCTTATTTTTCTTGAATCCATATTATCTCGTTGATGATCTCATTATTTTCATTTTTCTAATCAATTGCTTTGGGAATGACATCAAAATTGAATTATTACACTAGAACTTCTTGGCTTATTCAATTGAGATATCATAATACTGACTCGAACTTAGGAAATGATCTAGGCATTTTTTTCCTTTTTTTAGACCATTAACTAGCCTTTTAACTTACCCATAACATTAACATTTTTGTAGCCTTTTGAGCCTTAGAATAACTTTTATTTGTTAACCCATTAACTTTTACCCAACTTTTTTGGGAATGTGTATGGATAGATATACTTGGTGTAAAAAGAGCATTAAAGAGCAAAATATGAGATATTTCATAAATCCTCTATGTGAAAAAAAAAATGATTCTTTAGTGAGGATAAAAATGTGAGAATAAAGAAAAAATTGATGGTGCGCAACATTGGTTTATTCTTGACAGCCCTAATTGTTCGTTGAATGGATGTATACATTCCTAAAAAATTTTGTTAGAATCCTTTGACATTCCTTATTAACCATTACCCAAGCCCCATCACAACCCAACAAAGTCCTAGTTGATCTTAGGTAAATGTTGGTTCCGCAGATATGGAGATTTAATAACCAAGACCTATGGTGTTAGATTCAACATTCCCAAAAGTAATTGATATTCCCGTCCATGAGATCATGTTCATTCCATTCTTGAAAAGTCCGTTCTTCATAATACTATATGTGAGATGATTGTTTTCCATTATTTACTCTTTCCTCACATATAAACTGAGTGAAATACCAAATCTCTGAGTGTTTTATTGTGAGTGACATGAGAGGTTTGAAGTCAAAACAAACTTTCTACTGGAGATTTAGTCATTATTTTACTTTGAAATGAAAACTTATGTTGACAGTGTCTTTCATACACACACATTGAGTTAAGGATGATTATGAATTTTTTCTAACTTTTGGAAAATATTAAATTATTTGGAGATTTGTTGATACACGAAAATGAAACTGTTGGTTTCTTGCATATCTTGAAGTTTTAAAATAAACACTGTTTGACAAAGTTTTGTTGAGTCAGTAATGTTTGTGGGTAACATTTTCTGGAAACCCTCACGAGACTATAACTTGTCCCCTAGAGGTAATCTAGGGTTTCAAAGCCTTGTTGCACGTTTTCAAAGGTAAGTACAATTGACGATGCCTGCGAAAGTGAGTTATGATTTTCTTTTTGGTTTTCTTCTTTGTTTTGCTCGAGGACTATCAAAATATAGGTTTGGGGTATTTGATAATCACATAATTATAACATTTTTTACCTCTTATTATAAATTTTTAATCCTTGTTTTATTTTATTTTAAATTAATTATTAAATTTTTGTGTTTTGTATAATTCGGAGCAATAACGAATAAATCAAATAAAAATGCAATGAATAAATCACAGACGGTGACTTCAGAGGAAGTGGAGGTGAGAATAGCCTAAGTCCAAAACCAAACCCAAAACCAAATCTGTAAACCCAAACCCAAAGCATATTTCTTAATTATCCAAGATTCTAGTTTGATTTAAGCCTTAAATCACTCATTGAATTCTCCCCTTAACTTGTCAAAGTTCATTTTCTCAAACCCAATAAAACCCAAAACATATTCTCTTAATTATTAAGATTCTAGTTTGATTTAAGCCTTAAATCACTCATTGGACCCTCCCCTTAACTTGTCCAGGTTCATTTTCTTAATTCTCTATAAATACAATAGAAATGAATAAGAAATGGGAAGAAGATAAGGAACAAAAATACAGAATACCAAAACCTTTTCTTCACAATTTGTGATTCTCATCACCATCCCAACCAAGCAAAATCACCACTCACAGCCTATTCATCTCTGTTTTCTCTCCTTCACTCCACCGAAACATGGGCGTGACAACCCTGTTTCACTTCATCTTCAACCACCTTCACCGGCAGCACCACACACCACCACAGAAACTTAAATCAAGTTGACGCTACTAGCACCCATTAGACCTTACTGAGAGCACCTCGGCTGAGAAAGATCAGAACTATTTGCACCCACTGGGATCTGCTGAGCCACACTGAACCTGTTTCTGTTTGCACCCTGTTGAATGCTCTGTAACACCACTTGAATAAAGGCGGTGAATGAAGATATCATTGAGCTTAGATTATGCGATGATATGTGAAAAGATCGCATTGCTTGAAGAACCAAAATCTATGTAACCGACCCCAAAAATATCGAAAATGAGCTTTAATGATGATGATGATATAAACCCTCTTCGCCGTAATTTTTAATCACACAAGGAATCTAACAATGTACTCGTACATATCAACCTACAATTTCCATCACGGAAGTCAAGACAAAGTTTTTGTACAATTTCCATCACGGGAAGAAGCTTTCAAATTTATATCAATCATTTTCTATTTTAGAACTCCAACAAAATTTCTAGCTATAATTTTAAATTTTGACGGTGGTTTGAGTTTAAAGTGATAACATTAGGAATTAAAAAAATAAAAAATAAAAAAAATGCATGAACTACTTTTCAAATGAAAAATGTGAAGTTGACTCTGAATGACAACACACTATATATTTAACTAATAGATCTAGAAAAATAATTAACAAAGCCCGAAACTCTTGACTATCTCTATCAAGCTTGCTTGTATCATGAAGTTAAGCTTGCTTGTATCATGAAGTTTCAATAAAAAATATTTTAATAATAATAAAAAGAAGATCCAGAAAACAATAAAAGTATGTTATCTACCAAACTCTTGGAATAAACTTATGGTTACTTGCTTTCACCCAAGTCGAAAGTTGCTCTCCTTAATAAAACCATCAGAGCCCTTTGATGCATTATTTTCATGTTTTTGACACACTAGTTTTTGTGTCCTTGGTCCATTTCCCTTAGTGATTTAACATTTGGTTGCACGGAAAATAGGCATTGAAATAAAAATTGTTTTTGTGAATTCGATTTTGAGGCCTTCCTTTCAGATTTGGATTCCCATGATTAGTTTTTCGTATACTATCATCATGAGGTAACTAATGAACTCCGAATGCTTCTTAATTAAATCTCTGTGTGATCTTCGAGGTGTTTCGATTGGTGGTCATCTTGCTAACTAGGTGAGCAAAGTAGAATCCAACACCAAATTGTCTAATCATGCTCATATCAGTGCCAGTTGGCAAGACTTACTTCCCTTTCGATTTCATTCTTTTTTTCAATAGCCACCATAGCTTGAAAGTGATGTGCTTTTGGGTGGTTTTCAATAGAATTGCCATGTTTTCAAATAATCGTAAAATGATCATATTTTTAGTCCCGAGATGAAGGTGGCAATGGTCATTCGTTGCTGCAGTCATCAATCATGGTTAATTCATTAGTAAAACGAGTAACATACTCCCTTATAATTTCTTCGAACTTTTGTATGATGTAAAACAAGTAATGTGGGCCTTTTCTCATCTGTTGACTGATGATGAACCTTGTGATGAAGGCAATGGCTAGTGATTGGAATGAGTATATCGTCCTTGGTGGTAGGCTGCTGAACAAACTCATCACCGTGGAGGTAAAACTGGTCGAAAATATTCGACATAGAATAACACTTTCAACACCATCATGTGGTGAAAATGTCGCAGATGGTTTGTTGGATCGATGCCATCGTACGTCTCAAACTTTGGTGGAGTGAACTTTTTTGGCAGATGAGTGACCATGAGCGCGTCAAAGATCGGTGGTCTGGCCAATTCGTACAATACATTAGGATCTGTGACCCAGCTCCAAGATTTGAGCTGGGATCCCTTCGCTCTAAGGGGGGACAATCTTCCGGTGGTTCGCTGCTTTTGAGGTTCACTTTATGAAGTTCTGCAGGAGTATCACTATTCTCTCGAACACGGTTGGCAGAGTTTTATTGGGGTGGTACGTGGACATGGTCGATGGATTGAATGAGCTCTTGGGTGAGTTTATCCACCGTTTTGATCAGAAGATCCATCTAGGCCATGAGTTGATCCATGCGAGGATCCGTGATAGTGCCACTAGATGTTCAAGATGACTGAGCTACCATTCCATGTGTGGCTTTCTATTGCCAGGCATGATTGGTTCGTGGGTTGTGGCTGAATTTGAAGCATGCACCGTTGGCAATGCAGCTTTATCGGAGAGAGAGTGCTTTGATTATTGCTGAGTTGAGGGTCTTTAGAGTGTCTCATTTGTTCTAAGAGTTTTTTAATTGCTGATTAGAATTGTGAAAGTTTTCAATTACAAACTCTCTTTTTGGAAGGAAGTTGTCGTTCCCCACGGACGACACCAAACTGATGGCGGCATTGATGGATGGTAGGGCGGGGGGGGGGGGGCAACAACATTGGTGAGGCGGCTTGCTGAAGCAATCACTGCTACTATTGCAACTTACTATTGATGAGAAAAAAAAAGGAAGGAAAAGGGGATAAGAAAAAAATAGAGGAAATAAACGGGGCAGGCAAGCAACAACGGTTGTATGGCGGGGTGGGAGAGAAGTGTTGGGGGCGACATTGATGTTGTTATTCTTTAGAGAAGAAAAACAGGATATAAGGGTGGTGGTGTCAAAAAGCAAGTGGTGGTGTGAGACAAAAAAGTGGTGGTGTTAAATGGGGGATGGTGGTGTCAAAGAAGATATATGTTGGTGTAAAAAAATTCATAGCCTTTGTATCGAAACTTTACATTTTCGAGATCTGTGTCAGTCCATCAACTTTTTATAGTGTTTAATAATTAGGGAGAGAATTTTAATTGACGAAGAAATCAGCGAGGAAACGCGCGAGGAAAGGGGTGGAACCCTCCATCTCCTTCGAAATGCGTGAATTTCGCCATTTAGACGGGTTCTAATTAGGATAGTGTGTACTCTTACCTTTTTTTTTTATATATATAATAACAAAATCTCTAATTTGTATCTCAAATATATTGTTCATGTGCATAACAAAAATATGACAATCATATAAGTTCATATTGATTTACATATAAGACTATGAGATAAAATGACATTGTGTTGCAGAATGAGTACATAAGACATGTGATGCGATGACTTTACGTTAAAACAAAGGTCCCCTTTTTTTATTAATAATATTATTATTATTATTATTTTCTTCTTTAACCCAAGGACTCCACCAATTTAACTTGCATCAACGTCACATGGTTCCTAATTTACAAAGGCCACACCTCCCTCCTCTTGTTTTTTCCTTAAAAGTCACAATGATCCTTCTGGACCTCACCAATTTTTTTTTCTACGAAGAGGATTGCTAACTCATCAAATATTGCCTAGGGCTCGAACTTTTTGTTGGATTGACAGTGATAGTTGATCATTAAGGATGTGTTTGGTTGTTTGGAATTTTATGTCATGAAATTTATCAGAGAACTCATATATTTTAGATTAAATTGATGTATTATTTCACATTCATCATTTGGTTTTGTGATCAATGGTGGAAATAGAAGTTTCATGAACATGAGAATCACATGTTTAGAGGATCAAGGAATGAGATTCTCATGTTCATTAGGACTTCTATTTCCATCATTAATCATAAAATCAAATGGTAAATGTAAAGTGATATATCAATTTAACTTAAAACGTAGGACTCCCTAATAAATTTCCATAACATAATATTTCATACAACCAAACACACCCTAAATGGATTGCATAGCATAAATGCGGATGAGTTGCTAACTTTGTGGTATTAAAAGGATTTCAACTTTAACGAGAATAAGTTGCCAAATTTTGATTGCAACTATTTCTATGGATGAAAAACACATGAACATGTCAAGTCTGTGGGACACAGTGGGCAATAGCCTTATTTGTGTATTGGAAATGGCAAAGCTTATTAAACAAATTACCCAGTGCAATTGTTCCCGATATATAGATTGTAATTTTGTTGTAATAGTATAGTAATACAGATTGAAATACCTTTAATTCAAAATCTCCCTAGCAATGTCGACGCAAAGCAAAACTAACATGCCATGTTGATCGATACTTGAAAAAAATCTCTTGTCCTCAGGAAGGGAACCAACAGCCACCGCGAGGGGCTCTGCTAGGGTTGGGAACCAACAGCCGCCGCTATCCAGGTCTCTAGGATCGGCAGCCGCCTGGGCGTCGCTTCGCGAGATCGACCGGCCTGTGATGGCTTGAGCAATGAAGGCGAAAGTGATTTGCGACTAAGCTCTGAGGAACCAACAGCCGCCGCCACCAATCCAGGCCGCTAGATCTGACCGCCGCTTGGACGTTTCAAGGCCGCCGCTTGGACGCTTCAAGGTCGCGAGATCGATCGACTTCAAGGCCGCGAGATCGATCGGCTTCAAGGTCGCGAGATAGACCGACTTTCTCCAAGTCTTTGCCTGGAAATTGACCGGCCGCCGCTTGGACGTTTCACGGCCGCGTGATCGACCGGCTTTCACTAACGTTTGTCACCTTTCTCTCTGCCTGGTCCCGACGGCTTTGGCGCAGGGAGACAAGTACTGGGTGAGCCGACAGGACAGCAGCCATTCGCCGGTCGCCAGCCGTTACGGACTGACATCTGGATGTGATGGGCACGCCCCCGCCTCCACCTCTCCCCCCACGGGACCGGGTCATGGGGATTCTAAGCCCTCTTTCGCCCAAATTTTGGAAAAATTTTGGTGGTCGACGCTCCGGAGACTCCGGCCGAAGGAACCCGTTTTCGCAAAGAGGGGGCCCCAACAATCGGAATCACGGCCATGGATGAAGTCCGTGGAGAAACTTTCATGGAAAACACGTGATTGTCCTAAAATTCTCCAGTTACCGACCAACTTTGGCAGATATTCGGGATTCGATTCACAGAACTTGGGGCATTTTAGGCGATTTCTCACTCGGTTTATTAAATCAACGGCACGTGTTAGTCCGCCTTCAATCTGAGGAGGAAGCAAAGAAAGTACTATCGAGAGACTCCTTTTTTATTCGTGGAGTTCGGTTCAAAGCTTTTCGATGGCATGATGGTTTCAGTTTGAAGGAGGACCCGGTCTCGGTCCCGTTATCGGTAGAGTTTCCTAATTTACCTTTACATTTATTTCATCCCCATATTTTAAAAGCAATTGTGAACTCTTTTGGTGTTTTTTGCGGATGGATGATCATACTCGTTGCCTGTCACGCCCGAGCTTTGCCCGTGTTTGCGTGGAGTTGACTTTGGCGGAGAAATTACCAACCCGAGTTTTGATTGACCGGGCCAACAATAGGGGTTTTTGGCAGAAGATAGAATACCCTGGTTTCAAATACTGTGATTTTTGTTCTATAATAGGGCAACAAGAGGAGTTTTGTAGGAAAAAATTGGATCTTAAGGGCGGAGGGAATGCCTCGGATCTTGGTAATGAGAAGATGACCAAGCCAAAGGTTGAACCCAACACTGTCAAGCAACAATATGTCCCCGTTATCAAAACAGCTAAGCCTCTCAATCCTGCAGCAGGTCCGAGTAGCTTAACGAATAGTCAGGGGGAGGAGATTAATGAGGAAGGTGGGGAGAAGAGGTCGATGGCCATGGATCCAGGTAAGGTGGTGTTGTCAAACAAATTTGAGTCGCTCACTGCAAACATTGATGGAGAGGAAAGTGAGAACATGGTTCATGTTAGTGCTCAGCAGGTTACAGAAACTATGGAAGAATGCCTCCTAGAGGTGGGATATACAACTTCGGAGATTGAAAATGCTATTGAAATTCACGAACAGCCGACACAGCCAATAGATGACATAATCTCAGTGGCCAAGAGTGGTCTTTCCGACGACATGCTAAATGACAATATCCGCCTGGAACATCACATTGTGGCAAGGTCGCACGGTGACTTTGGGGATGCTCAATTGGGACAACCTGGATCAAAGACACGAGCTGCATTAGTAGAGGAATTAGGAGTGGCTTCGCCCCAACCAGCTCACGGCCCAAAACAGAATGCGCTCACCACTAGTCAAAGCCCTGCGTCAGATCACGGTCTCAGCCAGACCACGACTCTGGGCACTCCTCAGGTCCAGCCTGATCACGTCCCCAACCCATCCATGACTCGAGCAGGACAGTAGTCAGACCTCAGCCCACGTCCGAGCACGGCCTGCCCACGGCCTCCCAGTCCAAGACCACAACCTCTCCATAGCCCCAACCCAGGGGACGTGCTACCTCAGACAGCACGCGTCTTGCTCGCCGTTGATGATTCTTTAGTGACGCAAACAAAATCGAGTGAAATGATAAAGGAAGTAGAGGTTGCCACAGTAAAGCCGACAGTGATGGAACGTTTGACAGAGGTTATGGCCAAGCGCGCTCAATCCGCAGTAACTGGTAATTTTTCAGTGCCCATGGCAGCCAGGAACGACGAGGACGAGCGCTTGTTTGAAGTCGCCATCCAGCTGTTTGAGGAGAACCGTGTTTTGCGACTAAAGAAACAATCTATGACCACTAATACACTTGATAGCGCCACAGATGATAGTGACGAGGCTGCGTCGGAATCGGAGTTGGGGCCGGAATCACATGTTATTAATGATATAAATTTGGGGGCGCACTCCAATAAGGATCTACAGAACAAAGTCAATCCGGCGGTCTTTCCGGGCAAGCGTCGTAAGACTATGAGGGGTAAATCTTCCTCCTGCGCTTAAGATGATGGAAAAATTTATGTTTTGGAATGCACGTGGGATTGGTAATAAGGCCACAAGGAGGAGGTTAAAAAATATGGTTGTGGATCATAGAGCCAGAATCTTTCATTGCCAGCATTGGTGATATGTTGGCTTTATGTATTTTGGTTTTCGGATGCGGCCCAATTTTTTGTTTTGGTTATATCACGGGTAAAGTCATCATGTACCCCCGTATTGATTGTAAATCAAATTTTTTTTTTTGATAAGTAATAAAGGTCTGGCATTCCAGAGGTGCCCCTCCACACTGGAGGTTTAATATAAAAAAAATACATTTAATTGTGTCCTTTTTTATTTTCTTATTTATTAACTTCATATATTCTCTTAATTGTTGTGTGTTGATTTCCATTAAATAAAATTAAGAATTTGTTTAAAGTGCATATTTTCAATGGAAAAAGAATTATGCTCTAGTGCAAATTAAGGTTGTTTGATAGCACAATATTTTTCATAGCTAATTTTTTCTTAAATAAATATAAACTAGGGCTGAAAACCGAATCATCGGTTTGATTTTTCACCTAAACCTTGAATCGAACTGACCTAGGTTAGTTTTAAAATTGTCAAACCAAACCAACCATTAACAAAACCGATCTGAAACCAAACAAATTCTAATTTATGCAAATCGTAACTGAACCAAAACCGAACCGGCCGACTATTTTAAACATATTATATTATTTATATATAAAATATATATTATTTATTATATCTATTCGGTCGGTTCGGTTTGGTCGGTTAAAATCACATAGAAACTAAAAACCGAACCGACCATTTCGATTTTGAAAATTTAAAACCAAAACTGATCCGAACTGAATTTAAACCGAACCAATCGGTTCAGTTTTGATTGGTTCGGTCGATTTAGTCGGTCTGATCGATTTTTTGTTCAGCCCTAATATAAACCCTCTTTTCTTCCCAATTCTTCCACTCCCATAAGGAATAGAAACCAAGGCCATGTTTGGTTACTCAATAGAATGAGAATGGTAAAATGAATGGAAATGGAAATATATAGTATGTTTGGTTACGGGGTGGAATGAGAATGATTTTTGTATTTATCATTATGCCCTCAATTATTGACCATAAATTTTGGATCTAGGATGGGTAAGAAGGCATATGTGTTAGGTAAGGAGGACAAATAGAGTGTTGACCATTACAATGGACATTCATAGGTGTCTTGAGAAGGAATGCCCATTACAATAAAATTTGTAATAATCATTTCCATTACGCCAATTTTACACCTAACCAACAAAAGAATGGCTTAAATCATTGTAATAGTCAATACTATTACAATGGTCAAACTCATTCCATGAGTAACAAAACACGCCCTAAGAAAAATATGCCCTTTAGGCCTTGATCATTGACTGCTAGTTAGAGTTGAATATGGTCAATATTGATCATTGACTTTGGTCAACCTTGATTTTTTTTTTAAACCAAAGTTGATCATTAACTAGAGCTTCATTGAGCTTTGATATTTTTGTTATCGGGCTTTGACCAAGTCTAAAGTGCAAACTGTAACATCGATTTTGACACGATTTTTACCATTACAATCCTTGCATCGAGACCTATATTAAATAATTTTTTTATTTTGTAATTTTTATAAAATATATTTTTACCCTTCAAAGTTAATATGCCTCAATATGTGTATTTTTGGATCTATGACTGTATTTTGAAGCATGTAGAGCTATGATTAGAAAATGATACATGATAGGTCAATGTAGGCCTTAGTATTTTAATCTATGACCGTGTTTTGGAACATGTAGAGCAATATTGAGGCATAAGGCTTTGCAGGTTTGTTAAAATACAATTGATAAAATACTAAAAAGATGGAGATAAATTAGAAAACAAATGAAAATATTATGATATCAACTATTGGATGAAATAAACATGTAATATAGAAAAATTACTTATGAGTACTTATTTTGTTTTATTATGTTATATATATATACTCAATTTTCCTTGAAAACTGCTGGCTATTAAAACAATGATAACAGCTCCATCATAATGTTCAAAATGCCAATTAAACAACATACTATGAAATCCATTCTCGTGTTTTCTTTGAAATAGATTCTCAAAGAAAATGAAGATTTTTCCTCAAAATCCATTCTACGTTGTCAAATAGACCCTAGTTAGACTACCAACTAGAGATGTTCTTGAAAGGAGGAAGAAAATATAAAACTCATTGTTTTGGTTAGTCCTTTTTATAGGACCCATTTTTTGACACCACCAGATCCACTATTTGACAACACCACCTCACATTTATGTCACCACTTACCACCAATATAAACCCCCCAAATTCAAATTTTTATCTCTTCCCTCTCACCCTCTCTTCTCAAGAACACAATAGAATAGCAGTGGCAGTGTCATTGCCCGCCGCCAAATGCACCACCCTGCCTTTTTTTTCTCCTCCATTTTTTAATTATAATCTGCCTTTCATCTCTCACGTTTATTTTGCAGCTAAGGGTGAGGGAGAGGGCAATCCACGATTCCATCATTGTGGAGGCCTGTGCGAGGGCGGAATCTCTTCACTCTTCTCACCACCACAACCGCCATCATCTTCACCATTACCAATCTGCCCCAAGTCATATTGTTCAACCGTCCCTCCAAACCCTAGATTTCCCCACTCAGGTATAGTGGCGTTTTTCATGAAAAAACCCTAATTCGAATTCACTTTTGCAATTACTGTATGTTTGTATAATCCCTTTATTTTGATTGATTGAATTGTTTGTTTCCACACTTTTTTGTTTTGGCCAAACACGAAGATGTTTATTAAAGTTAAGAAAGAAAACGAAGATGTTTCTACACTCATTTATGTATGTTGCTGCAGATAGCCAATGGTGGAGGGATCGGTCTTGGCACCACCATCAACTTTTGTTCATCTTGTTCTTAAAGGTGATTAATGTAACTTGATCAAGTTATTTAAGTTTGTTGATGTCAAATTGGAATTTTGAGGTTTTAATTAATTACTATCGGGTATTTTAGGGGTGTATTCAATTAAGGATTGTGAAGGATTTTAAAATTCATGGATTTTAAAGTATTTCAAAAGATTTAATAGATTTTGATGTAGTTTAAAGGATTCTTACGGATTATTATGAATTTGTTATTAGCAATAGGAAGTCATGAAAGAACACCACCTACTGAAATCATTACTTGGGATATGCTCTGCTAAAATCAGTTTCTCACCAAATTCATCCAATTTTCAATAGATCTCTACGACCTTTAGATGAGATCCATATCTAAAAAGAAAAATAAAACATGGACTTTTACATCAACCTTTATCCAACTACACCCAAACTCTTTTTTATACCTTTACTAGACATTATTGCCCTGATCTTAGCAACATCTTTCCACATCCATTTGGCAGCATAAATATTGGATACCAATATATAAATCAATTCCATTTGGGTTTCAAACTCGAAAAGTTCCCTTTACAGCCTCTTTTCCCATTTTCACATTTCCATGATTGCAACTCATCGAACTCTATCCCAATTTTGATTACAAGATAATGAATCTTCTTGTAATCTTTTTTCTTTCTAGTAGGAATGTTAGCAATCTGATGGATTTGGAACAAAAAACGATACAAAATTATATCAAAAAACTTCGTGTTCTTCTCATACTTCATTATTGCAGTAATGCTTAGGATGCTAGAGTATGAGAATTATCGAAACCAAAAACCAGATAATCCAATTGAAGACAATGGCATTTACAGTAAAAATCAACCAAAGTGTGTAAATGGCAAGTGTTGGTCCATCACCCAATTTAACAATATGGACATGAATCTAAATGACAATATTTTTCATAGTGGTATTTACATCATAACCAGAAATCAATGTGTTGATAGAAACAATATCTTTGTAAGGCATTTCATCAAACAAATGGTGTGCTTTAACTACACCATAGTAAAATAACACGGACAAAAGATGTAAAGGGCATAAAAAATCACAAATCTGAAATTCTCATTGAAACGTTAGATGTTATGTATTCTACAGTAGTTGTATGCTTGTATGGATGTTAATGAGTCCGACTGTGATGGGGATGCATGGTGGAAATAGTGGGTATAGTAGTTGTTTAGATATTCAACTGTAGGATTTGTTTTTCCTTTTGCCTTTAATTGAAAGAGTACATTTATGCAAAAAATAAACTTTTACTCGTTCCTTTCCTAATCTTCTTCCTTATTTGTGTACATTTTGCTTGAAATCAATTCAAAGCTATTGGGCACTAACATTGGATTGGTATGAGGGGTAGATTCGTAACAAATGGATGATGTGTTTAATTGAGATTGAGATGGGAGAGTTTGTTGATCTTCGTCATAAAAAACAAAAACCCTAAAAGAAAAGAGAGAGAGAGAGATAAGAATGAGAGATAGAAAATACAAATCCGTCGAAATATGGGAGGAATGTTGGATTTGAAATTACTCTTGTTATTTATACTTTATACTCACATGTCCTTCAAAATCTACAACTTTTACAAATCTATCAAAATCCTTTTTTTTTAATACCCTTGATTTTGGTGAACTTTTGAAAAACATGAAATTGAATTCCTCTTATTTTAATGGATTTTAAAACAATTCTTTAAATCCATATTGAATACTCCTAGACTTAGATAGATTCTTTCAAATATTTAATTGAATACCTCTAAAATCTTTCACAATCTTTAATTAAATTTTTTATTTCCTTTTTGTTGTTGAATATTGGAATGTTGATTTAGTCACCCAAATTTATTATTGGGGCAGTGAATTATTTGATGTTGAATTGAAAGTTTGAGTTGGGTCCCAAATTTATTATTGGGGCAGTGAATTATTTGACGTTGAATTGGAAGTTTGAGTTGGGTCGCTTGAACGGATTATTGGGTAGTTTTTAAATCTAATCTAGAGAGCATATCATTGAATTCTTTGATGTTAAATTGGAGTTCAATCGCTCGGGTTGATTATTGTGAAATTTTATCCATAAGAAAAATAAAATTTTGCTCATAAACTTAACACGATTATTGACGATTTTAGTAATCATGACTAAGGTTGCATCATTTAGAACTTGTGTTGAATGGAGGGAAATTGTGTTATAATTTCAACCTCTGCAAGAGAGAATGGTGAACTATTTATGTTATGTCTTTTACTCTTGTTGTCAATTATGATCGATACGAAGAACATACCAAACCATACTGTTATCTCAAATTCGTAGATGTTTTTTTACAACTAAAATGACACTTCACATAATATCGTCGAAATAAATGGGTCTCCATTTTATGTATAGTAAATGTGGATAACAGACCATTCGATTAAGATTAAGTGGATTAATTAGATTTAATCGGTCTACTTATGTAATATATCTTGACAATAAAGATTACTAAAACAAGTATTATAGATCAGCAAAAGTTTTATTATAGAGCAAATTATGTAGTCATATCTAAAACATTTGCAACAACCATCACCACCCAACAGAACAATCTCGAATCAGTGAGAGCTAAGAGTAAGTTATTCTAAAATTAAGTTATTCTTTCTTATCGGTTTTCAAAATTGGTAAAGTTTAATTGCATATGTTTGTCTTCTAATATAATATAAAGTAGTTGTCAAGATGTGTTACACAATATATGCTCCACAAAACTCCACCAAAGCAATAAGAAACAAGTACAGATGAAGAATTAAGTTAAGAGCCAAATCTTCAAATCTTTTCTTTGCTTATTGAAATTTTATCTAAACAAAACCAAAGTACATAATATACAAGGGGTAGTAGAATGGGATCCCCATTACAACAATAAGAAAAAACCTTCAATCAAATCGTTGTTCAAACAATAAGAAAAAAAAAAAGAGTTTCCATTGCCCCTTGTACAATTTCATTCCGACTTCTTTGAAGTTCCAGCTAGCTCTGGATCAGTTTGATAGTATAAAATTTCACCTTCATCACTGACATAATGGTCACTTCTGAAACTTTTTATTAAAGTATCAACTAAGTGGAATGGTAGAAATCCAGATTTCTTAGGTTCACGGTAGTACTTTCCGAGCACTGGCTTTGCTGCCTCAGTCTGAAATGTTCAAAATATAGAATAGCAAACCATTAGCATTTATCTGAAGTAATCCATTTGCAACAGTTCTAGTGAAGAAGACAGACTTACAGCTTCTACAGTGTTGTAATGTGGGATTTGAGGGAAGAGATGATGTATCACATGAGTTCCAGCGTTATGGTGGATATTGTTGAACACTCCATAGTCACGATCAATTGTCGTAAGCCCTCCTCTTAGAGGAGTCCACTCCTGTTTCATTAAAGCAAATATCAAATCAACTCCAAACTCTCAACGCAAGTATTTCCAACAATTTAGCTGATCTCTTTGTTCTAGATTCTAATAAACGAATAACATCTGTAAGGCTAGTCAAAACGTTCACACACCTTTCCTCGGTACCATGGGACTTTATCCTCATACCCATGATGATGCAAGTAAGTCACAACATCCAGCAACATGACAAAGATCTGGATGCCAAAGCAAATTCAAAGTTTCGATCAGCTCAGCAATTTTAAGATGCTGAATTTACTCAACCAATTCAATCAAGAATGTCGAATATACCCAGTATGGAATGCCGTAGAGTTTTAGCATCTGAACAGGACCCATTACAAAAGATAATCCTACAAGTAATGCCACCATAGCAAAATAACAAACCGTAGAAGTGATCACATCTTTTCTCTCATTAGGCACGAACATGAGGCTGTTAGGATCGTAATGAGAACCTCTATTTCCAAAAGTTTTGCCCGCCTGTAACCAAGCCAAGCATTTCATCACAAAATAATCGAAAATAACTAAATTGATAATTTTCTTCAAGCTAGTATCGACTCACCAAATAAAATGGGAAAACTAGTGTAGCGGCAGGGAGTGTAAACCTCATCATGTGATTAAAGTCGTCCAAACTTCTGTAAAGGCTTTCAGGCATCTGCAAGAGAGATGGTAAACTGTAAATTCAATCTAACAAAGCAAGTTCTTAGGACAGAGAAGTCGAGTACTAACTGGAATCCATGATTCATCATTTTCAACATGCCCTATGTTCTGATGATGAGTCCTATGGCTGATTCTCCTGTAAGTTAACTAAGTTTGCATTGTTAGTATGTAGCACACATATAATATGAAAAAAACAGGTTCTGAATAATAGTAGAGAAAAAGCATAAAAATAAAAGAACATAAACTGAATACGTAACGTGAAATCTAAATCACATAACAGAAATATTAGACCAAGGCTCGTGTTACACATGGTGTCCTTAAAGCAGATTCGCCACTCACCGAGGGTGCATGAGGATGTTGACATCTGCCTTCCAGGACACAACGGCTGAACAATAGTCTTTCAGCACCACAAAGCTGCTTTAGAACTCTATCACACTATGACAATTGAAAGGAAGAAAGTTTTCTTGAAAGGCATGGGTTTGATTTTTGTATTCAACCGTTATAAAGTCCATTTATTTTTCTTTATTCAATTTAACAATCTTCAAGATTGAAGATTGAAACAATGAGGTTACCATAACTTACCATCCATTGTATGGTACTAGAATTGATGAATGGAGGATATGTCCAACCACACTGTTCAGCTTGTGATTATTTGAAAAGCTTCCATGGCCACTGCAAATTATCGAACATACAATCTAATTACTACTCAATTTCATCAAAACAAGGCAATGGGTATACGTAGAAAAGAATGAAATTTTTTTTTTTACCAGTCATGGCCAAGAAT
This sequence comes from Berberis thunbergii, assembly GCA_003290165.1. Lineage (NCBI taxonomy): Eukaryota > Viridiplantae > Streptophyta > Magnoliopsida > Ranunculales > Berberidaceae > Berberis > Berberis thunbergii. Next base: position 27,878 of record QNQO01003093.1, read on the forward strand.
AAAGAGTGCCCAAAACATAGTCCCTTGAGCAACCCAATACAGAGGCCAGACAATCCAGTTATTCAACGAAACCGCGACCGCGGCCAACCCGAAAACAACGATCACATCTCTAACAACATAACTCATAGATTTCCATGTGTCCTTGACCCAGCAATGTTTTGGAATAGCAGCTCGGATTTCAGCCAAATCAAACGGAGGGGGTGCACCTGGGTCAAAATTGTCTTCTTCACCAACCCCGTTGACACTGCTTTTGTTCTCCTCCTCTTCAGAAGGAACACTCATAGGAACATTAACTTTCAATCCCCAGTCTCTGCTTCTACCCCCATTGGATTGAACCCAGATCGGACTGGAACCTGTTCTCGAACCACTAACCTTACAAACAGGTATTCTGCTGCTAATGGTGGTGAACCCAGTTCTGGGTTTCAGGAATTGGCTAGGGAACGGTTTTATTCCACATTCTGATAACACCCAACTCGCCATTTATCGATAAATCCTTATGATCACAAGGATTATATTATTTTCCCAGGTGTTAGATGCCTTTGCAGTTTGCAGTGTAAGTCTTTACAAGAAGAGAAAGAATAGAGGATTAGAAGTGATAGAGGAGAAAGAAAGAAAAAAACACAACATAGGTTTTGTGTTCAAGGTTGTTAGAGAAGACTCTCATGCAAAAATAAACCCAAATTCTGGAGAGCCAGGTTCTCAACCCTCCATCATCATAGATTCTCATAAACATCCATCTCTAAGATGATGAAGGGTCCAAAGCCTGGCCGACTCTCTAGACTTATTAAAAAATGAGAAATAAAGAAATATTTTTTGTCAGCTGATACCAACTCATGTTGTTCTGGTCAACATGAATAATGTGAGGAATTGGGTACTGAGTTGTCAAATTCATATTAAATGCCATGTTGCAAGAGATGATACTGGATGAATGAATAAAAATGAAGAAAATGAGAAAGAGAATAAATAACCATGCGAGTTGATTTGAATGTCTTCAATAATTAGCTAGTGACGGAATCAATATTTTATTTATTTATTTATTTTTAATATGGTTACTTTTGTTGATAAATCCGTCATGCCTCATTCTTTTTTTCTCTATCCGTTCTCAATTGCTTTTTCTATCAGTTTATTGTGACACCGGCAATCGCTCATTTTTGCTTGATTTAGTTGTTTTTTCACCATGAACATCAACATCTTTTTTCTTTGAGGAAAAAGTAAAAAAAAAATGTATTTTTTAGATGAATTCGTATTTTGAGATCTAGTTTTGTATTTTATTCATAGAATTTTTCTAGAGATACATGAAAATTTTGATCCATTAAATTTTTTTCTCAAGAAACATGTTTGTATTTCAAGGTTCATCTATGGATTATTGTTTGAAGAACATTTTGGTAATCAACGTGAGCATTTTGACAGTCAATGCACGTTGATTACTAGTCCTAGAGGGGACTGTAATAGTGTTCAATGATATGGTAACCTCTAATTAGTTATTTATGATAGGTGGTAAATCGCAATAATCCATTTTTTGTCCACATCTAATTTTATTTTTAAAATTAATTTTATATACCAATTTGATTTGTCTCCTATATATTTATCTTTCGTACACCTACAAAGTTACTTGTTAGATTCATTTCCTTTTCGATAGATTAGATACATTTCCTTCAACACAAATTCATTCCAGAAGATTAGATTCATTCATTAAATTCATTTTCTTCGACACAAATTCTGACTCCATCACTGATTAGCTACAATAATAACCACGCAAGTTGTTGAAGGTTGCATTGATAAGAGCCTTGACTAACCAAACAAACATTTTCTTTCATGCAAGTGAAATAAAGAATTGCAGAGGATTGTGATCCAATGCATGGTAAAAGGTTTAATAGGGCCTCACGTGGCCAGCTCCCCACTGTTTGTTTTTTATTTTTTAATAACTATTCTCATCTGAAATCCCATTGGACAAGCTACCCTCATTCAAAGTTTAATATTTACACTTTTCGTCAAAAAAAGTTGGCTAAAACAAAATGTTGTTAAGGGATTTATGTCAAATTGACATGCAACTTCCTAATAGTCATTTTTGTCGACTCTTCTTTATTTAAACCCGTCAACATCTACCTAATCTCATTTTTATTATTATTATTATTATTATTATTATTTTTTTTATTTTATATATATATATATATATATATATATAATCCTCTTCGGAGTTATAGAACGAAGACTTAGCAATTTAATCATGATTTTGGAGAATTAATTTAGATTTATATCTGGTAGATCAACTACAAAGGTCATCTTCCTGCTTAAAAAAATATAGAAAGCATATGATAGGGTCCCCAGAGAGGCACGTAAGCGTTTGCATATAATTTTCATTGATCTAGAGAAAACATATGATAGGGTCTCCAGAAAATTAATTTGGTGGGTGCTTGAAAGGTAGAAAGGGTCTCAATGTTATGTCGATATCATTAAGAATATGTATGAAGGGGCTGTAACAAGTGTCTGCACAATATTTGAGATGTCCAGTGAATTTTCAGTGTCAGTAGGACTACATCAAGGTCAGCGTTAAGTCCATATCTCTTTGCTTTAGTCATGGATGAGTTGACGAGACATCTACAAGAAGATGTACCTTGGTGCATGTTATTTGCAGATGATATTGTCTTAACTGATGAGACTAATGTAGGTTTAGGTCAGAAATTAGATAGGTGGCAGGCGACTTCAGAGAGTAAAGGTTTCAGAATTAGCCGTTCGAAAACGGAGTATCTAGTGTGCAACTTTGGTTGTGAACTACGAGGGAGAAGTAATGCAATTGAGATCGAAGGTGTAGAGATCCCATAGTGTGAGGTTTTTCGATATCTAGGATCTATAATTCAAAATAATGTGGCTATTGGAGAATATGTAGACCATAGGATTAAAGCTGGTTGGTTGAAATGGATAATGACGTCAGGAGTATTATGCGATAGAATGATGCCTGCAAGGCTAAAAGGGAATGCTATAAGACAATTGTTCGATCAGCCATGCTATATGGTTCAGAATGTTGGGCTACTACGGGACACCATACACATAGAATGGCAATAACAGAAATGCGTATGTTAAGGTGGATGTGTGGTAAAACTCATAATGATAAAATTAGAAATGAAAGAATTAGGAGAAGTGCCCATAGAGGATCAAATTAGATAAAGACGTTTAACTTGGTTTGATCATGTGCGAAGGAGACCAAACATGACGCCAATTATAAAATGTCTAAATTGGCAAGTTAATGGAGGGTGTAGACGGAGGGGACGACTGTAGAAAACTTAGATGAAGGTGGTGAATGAAGATATCATTGAGCTTGGATTAGGCGAGAATGGGTGGAAAAATCGCATTGCTTGGAGAACCAAAATTAATGTAATCGACCCCAAAATTATCGAAAATGAGTTTTGATGATGATGATATAAACCCTCTTCAATTAATCACACAAGGAATCTAATAATGTAATCGAGCATATCAATCTACAATTTCCATCACGGGAATGAGCTTTCAAATTTATATCAATCATTTTCTATTTTAGAACTCCAATAAAATTTCTAGCTATAATTTTAAATTTTGACGGTGGTTTGAGTTTAAAGTGATAACATTAGGAATTACAAAAAAAATTAAAAATGCATGAACTACTTTTCAAATGAAAAATGTGAAGTTGACTCTAAATGACAACACACTATATATTTAACTAATAGATCTAGAAAAATAATTAACAAAGCCCGAAACTCTTGACCATCTCTATCAAGCTTGCTTGTATCATGAAGTTTTTTTTTTTTTTGTTTAATTGGGTCGTTGATCCTTTTTATTTTTTTATTAATCCATGCCCGAAGGCTACATGACTGACCCTATAGGGTTAACCAAATCAGGCCCGAAGACTACAATATTGTTGCCACTTAATATCCTCGTCGCCTCCATCTCACATATAGACTTGCTTTCGCTCCTATCCATCGCCTCCACCTTGCATGAAAACTCGTTTTCGCTTCGCTCTGGTCTAGTCCATCTAAGCAGCAGCATTCAATACCCGAAGGCTTATCAACGACGGAGCAAATGTGTTCCTAATAATCGGGCAAAATTTCACAAAATCCTAACTGGTGAGTCTCGAACTCGCGACCTCTCATAAGGAGAGTGGATGTCCGACCAACTGAACTACAATTGGTGGACACATTCAATACTCGAAGGCTTGTATCATGAAGTTAAGCTTGCTTGTATCGTGAAGTTTCAATAAATAGTATTTTAATAATAATAAAACGAAGATCCAATAAACAATAAAAGTATGGTATTTACCAAACCCCCAATTCTAGCTGGCCTGGGAAAGGGAACGAGGTTGTTGCCTTGGGGGGGGGGGAGAAGGGCGAATGTACACTTTTGCCCCCCCCCCCCCACTCTTTAACCACTTTTTTGGAAAAAATGTGTTTAAAAAGGGGGGGGAAATGTATTTTCGCCCCCCAGGCAGCAGGGCCCAGGCCAGCAAGAATTACTCCTACCAAACTCTTGGAATAAACTTACGGTTACTTGCTTTCACCCAAGTCGAAAGTTGCTCTCCTTAATAAAACCATCAGCCCTTTGATGCATTATTTTCATGTTTTTGACACACTAGTTTTTGTGTCCTTGGTCATGGTTAAACTCTTTAGAAATTGGAATCATCGACACTTGGAATGTCCTATGAGAAAAATTTTGACAAAATATTTTCCTATTCATAAAACAAATGTCATCCGAAGAGATATATCTAATTTTCAACAGAAAGAGGGTGAGCATTTCTATGAATGTTGGAAAATATTCAATGAACTCATTGCTAGGTGTCCCCATCACGGCTTTGAAAATTGGCGCTTGGTTCAATATTTTCAAGACCCGTTAACCCCTCAAAACCGTCGAATAATTGACGCCACTAGTGGTGGGTCACTTATGAAGATGAGTGCTAATGAGATTTGGAAATTATTTAAAGCTATTTCTGAAAATTCTCAACAATGGGATTATTTAATAAAAGACTCGGATAGGCGAAATAGTGGTTTGTATGAAGTCAGGGATACATCATCTACTCCTCATTCTTCAAGGTTGGAAGCAGTTGTAATAACAATGGCACAAAAGATTGATGCATATCTGGAAAAGTCTCAGCCATTAGTCCAAATTAATGTTCCATCCGAGGTTTGTGTTGCATGTTTAAGTTCTAGTCATTCCACATCAGACTGTCACTTGAAAAATGGCTACCCTACTTATGTTGCTGAGCAAGTTAATGCATTCAATACCTTGAGGCAATTTGGTTATAATCCACACTCAAATTCTTACAATCCACCTAATCTCTCATGGGCCCATGGTCAACATCAAAGAGGCCCAGTTGTTATCCCTAAAGCTCCTTGAGCTCCAATTCCTGCTAATAGGCCTCAATTCAATCAAGATATACCTCCCTCTAACACTCAGAGTTTACAGGATACATTGAACCAATTTATGCATAGAACATGAACCATGCTCGAACAGAACTCTCAGGCTATTACCGAACTAAGAGCTACTTTTCAACAACAATCTCAAGCCATCCAAAAGCTTGAGATGACTGTGAGTCAAATAGAAAAATCCTTTCTTGAAAGAGAAGCAGAAAGATTCCCTGGTCAATCCATTCAAAATCCTAAGGGCCAATTCGAAATAGGCAGTGCATCACAGCCATGCAATGAAAATGTCAAATCTATCATCACACTTAGGAGTGAAAAACAAGTTGACAACCAAATTAGAATGCCTAATTTGATTGATCCTGAATCCCAATCTACGCCAAAGCAAGTCACACCTTCATCTGAGAAGGAGGCTGCTAAAGCCTCATCTTCTCAAGAGGATCATCATCTTGACTCTGATCCCACAAAGACATCTTATATGCCTAGAGCACGATTTCCATCGCGGTTAGTTCCGGCGAAGAAATGAACAAATGCCAACGATAAAATGAAAAATTTTAAACAATTTCAAATCAATATTCCATTACTAGAGGTCATTAAGCAAGTTCCCTCTTATGCCAAGTTTTTGAAAAATTTGTGTACACAAAAGCGAAAACTGAATGTGCACAAAAGAACCTTCCTAACTGAGCAAGTCAGCTCCATCCTTCAACACGAAACCCCACCTAAGTATAGAGATCCTAGTTGCCCGACTATTTCATGTGTGATTGGTCATCATATGATTGAGAAGGCACTGTTAGATTTAAAGGCAAGTGTTAATCTATTGTCATATTCAGTATATGTGCAATTGGGTCTTGGTGAGTTGAAACTAACTCAAGTGACACTGCAATTGGCAGACAGATCTATCCGAGTCCCCTGCGGTGTAATAGAGGATGTGATCATTAAGGTTGCCAAATTTTATTTCCCTGTGGACTTCATAGTCCTTGACACACAACCTGTTCACAATCCCTCTAGTCACATTCCAGTTATTTTGGGTCTTCCATTTTTTGCCACATCCAATGCTATCATTAACTGTCGAAATGGAATCATGAAATTATCATTTGGTAACATAACCATCGAACTCAATGTATTCAATGTAAGTCAACAACCTCCCGAGTATGAGGATTCCTTTGAGGTTAACATGATTGAGATTTTGGCGGAACATTCATTTCCTCAGTTTAATGATCCTTTAGAGGCTTGTTTGACTCATTTTAATTTAGACTTCGATATTAATGATTCCATCAGGGAAGTCAATGTTTTATTTGACTCTACCCCTATAATGGAAACTAGTTATAAATGGAAGCCTAGGGTGAAACCTCTTCCACTCAGTGAGTCAAAACAAGTCCCTTCCGTTGAAAAACCACCCAAGCTCGACCTAAAAGTATTACCTGACAACCTCAAGTATGCATTTTTAGGTGTTGACAATACCTTACTTGTTATTATTTCATCTGCATTGACTGAAGAACAGGAAGGAAAATTGTTAGATGTTTTAAAATAACATAAAACAACACTTGGATTGACTATCACGAATATTAAAGGAATAAGTCCAATCATTTGCATGCATCGCATTCATATTGAAGATAATGCCAAAGTATCGCGTGAAATGCAACGTAGATTTTATCCTAATCTAGAGGAAGTTGTCCGAGCTGAAGTGCTCAAATGGTTGGATGTGGGTATAATCTACCCAATTTCGGATAGTCTTTGGGTCAGTCCTGTTCAAGTTGTCCCAAAAAAGTCAGGGGTAACGGTAATCAAGAATGACAAGAATGAATTAGTACCAACCCGCATGATCACGGGGTGACAAGTATGTATTGATTACCGTAAGTTGAACTTGATCACAAGGAATGATCACTTTCCTCTTCCTTTAATTGATCAGATGCTTGAAAGGTTAATCTGACATGATTACTATTGTTTTCTTGATGGGTATTTCGGTTATAACCATATCCCCATTGCACTCGAGGATCAAGAGAAGACCACATTCACTTGTCCCTTTGGTACTTTCGCATATCGGAGAATGCCCTTTGGATTGTGTAACGCACCCGCTACTTTTCAGCGATGCATGCTTAATGTTTTTTTCGATATGGTTGAGAGGTTCCTCAAGGTGTTTATGGATGATTTATCAGTATTTGGTGATTCATTTGATGAATGTCTATATCATTTAGCTTTAGTGTTAAATTGATGTATGGAGAAAAATCTTGTCTTAAATTGGGAGAAATGTCATTTTATGGTACGACAGGACATTGTTCTTGGACATGTAATTTCACACAAGGGAATTGAAGTCGACAAAGCCAAAATTGATTTAATTTCGAGTCTTCCGCCTCCAAAGACGGTTAAGGAAATTAGATATTTTCTAGACCATGCTGAATTTTATCCGAGATTCATCAAAGACTTCAGCAAAATCGCTCGTTCTTTATGCAATTTACTTGCTAAAGACGCGATTTTTGTTTTTTATGAAGATTGTTTAAAAGCTTTTGAGAAGCTTAAACAATTATTGACTTCATCTCCAATTATCCAATCTCCTAATTGGAACTTTCCCTTTGAGCTTATGTGTGATGCTTCTGAATTTGCACTCGTAGCTGTCCTAGGACAACGATTGGACAAAAAGCCACATGTCATTGATTACGCTAGTAGAACTCTACAAGACAAACAACTTAATTACTCCGCGACTGAGAAAGAGTTATTAGCTGTAATCTTTTCTCTGGACAAATTTCGGTCTTACCTTATAGGATCCAAAGTAATTATTTTTACTGATCATGCGACATTAAAGTATCTTTTATCTAAAAAAGATGCTAAACCTCGCTTAATTCGATGGGTCCTATTGCTACAAGAGTTTGATATTGAAATTCAGGACAAAAAAGGTTTGAAAAACGTTGTAGCTGACCATTTATCTAAACTTCTGGTAGAGTCATCTAGCGAATATTTACCATTGAATGAGTCATTTCCTGATGAGCAATTATTTGCTCTCTCCCAATTACCTTGGTACGCAGATATCGTGAACTATCTTGTTACATGTCAAGTTCCTTTTAAGTGGTCTAAACAAGATAGATCCAAATTTCTTGCTGAGGTTAGACATTTCTTCTGGGATGATCCATACTTGTTCAAGTATTGTCTTGATTAGGTTATCAGGAGATGTGTTCCTGAGAGTGAATTTCACAGCATCATATCATTTTGTCATGAGCAAGCTTGTGGTGGTCATTTTAGCTCTAGAAAGACAGCTGCAAAAGTTTTGCAGAGTGATTTTTATTGGCCTACCATTTTTCGAGATACTCATGCCTGATGGGGATTTAACTAACCTAAATTAATAGGTTAATTTGACCCACTTGTAATAACCGCAAGTGCACGGTGCCTAACTGGTAGACAACGGCAAGTACGGGTCGATCCCACGAAGAAGGTGAATGCAATTGAAATTTTAAGAAATTATCTAAACTAACTAAAATGGAAAATGGGGGTTACAGTGTTTTTAAAAGAAAACTAAATTAAAGATAATAAAACAAAATAAAATGATAAGATGAAATGAGATGGAATGAAATGGGTTTGGTGGGCTTGGACTCACCAATGAGTTAGCAAAATTACTTAATCTAAATTACTGAATTTACGAGAAGCTTTAGGGATGAAAATCCCTTGCTTACACCGAATATGTGATCGTTAAAATCCAATTTAAATTATATCATGTTCTTTTAAACCTTAACAAAGTATTTCATGCTTTGAATATTGATAAATGGTAATTCTAACTACCAAGCATATCAAGTTAAATTACTCGAACATGCAAGGTGAAAGCAATTTATCAAACATTCAGAAATAAATTGCAATTAACAATTAAGTTCACAATCAGTACAATAATTTAAAATAAAATTTACAAAAACCCAATTGGTTTGTCGATGCCTTGGTGTGGTGTGATGGCGAACAGCAGATCGACGGGTTGGTGTGCACGAATCCCGAGGAAATGCCCCAAAATTGCTCTGTGGTGGTACAGAGCAATTCTGTGGGTGGAAATAGCCAGAAAAATCAATTCAAATCCCGCGCGCTGCTACATTACTGTTACAGTAAGCTACAGTAACCCGCTACAGTAAAACAGCGAATTCCGATCTTCTTCTCCAGCGAGACGGCGGCTCTCGCGGCCCCGTTTTCGCTCCTCGCGATCTCCCTCCTCCTCAAATCGATCCTAGAACCTGCAAAGAAGAGCAAGGGTGAAGAGAATCTCGAAGAAACAGAAAAACAAATCGAGAAAACAGGGAAGGAAAACTCCCTGTTTCGTCCCTGTTTCGCGACTGTCCGGCGGCTTTCCGTCGCTCCTCGCGACTTCCCTCGACTCCAAATGAATGCTATAACCTGTAAAAGAGAGATAGAGTGTGAGGAACAGTAAAAATAATTGAAAATCAGGAAGATCAAATTGAAACAGAGTTTCCTGTTTTCGCGGCGGTGCTCTGCTTCGCGGTGGTTTGGGCGCGGTGGCGGTGCTGGTTCGTGACCTGTTGAGCTGTTCGGCGGAGGTGGTGGTGAGGTGACTGTGTGGACAGTAGAAAGGAGTAGGGAATGGTGGTTTGTGATGAGAATCACTTTTAGAGGAGGAGGTTTTGATTTTCTTTCTAAGTCTTTCTTTTCCCTTCTCTTCCTCCCTATTGCTATCCTTTTTCATTGATTTTATAGATTGAGAACAAATGAATAGCAAGTGATGTTAGGTGTGGGAGAATATGGGATTGTGGGAGAACGTGGGATAGAATGTGGGATGTTGGTGGAGAATGGTGGATGATGGGTTTGTTTTGGGTTTGGTTTGTGGGTTTGGTTTATGGGTTTTAGGTTATGAACTAGGTGTTGGGTTTAGGTTTGGTTTATGGGTAGGTTTATGGATTTCTCTCTCTATTTTGTACCACCACCAAGTGCAATTCCTTACACAGTCGCCTTAATATGATTTCATCGTTTAAGCGCAAATTCCTGAAAAGAAATAAAAACGAAGTAATTATTATAAAATATAAGAATCGAAACACTAACATATATAAATTAAGGAGTATAAAATGTATGAATTATGTGTATATCAATGCCTTTTGCACTACTTGTGATCGATGACAATGAATGAGTTCCATTTCTCGTCGCAACATGATGCCCCTTACTAATATTCTTGTGGTTGAAATTTTTGATGTTTGGGGTATTGATTTCATAGGACCATTCCCGCATTCGTTTGAAAATTTTTTCATCCTTGTTGTTGTAGATTATGTGTCCAAATGGGTAGAAGCGATACCATGTAAAACTAATGACCACAGGGTTGTGGTATAAGATTCTTGAAAGATAATATCTTTTCTCGTTTTGATATTCTGCGTGCCGTTATAAGTAACGGTGGTTCTCATTTTTGCAATAGACATTTTCGAGTTATTAGTAAAAAAAATACTCCATTACTCATAAAGTTGACACCCCCTATCATCCACAAACAAGTGGGCAAGTTGAGATTTCCAATCGGAAGATTAAAAACATTCTAGAGAAGACAGTCAGACCAGATCGTAAAAACTGATCTCAACGTCTGAGTGATGATCTCTGGGCTTATAGAACAACATTTAAGACCCCAATTGGAATGTCTCCATATAGGCTTGTTTTTGGAAAAACATGTCATTTGCCTGTGGAATTGGAACATCGTGCATATTGAACCATCAAGACGTTCAATTTTGTAATGGTCAAGGCTAAATCGCATCGTAAGCTTCAACTTAATGAGTTGGAAGAGATCTGAAATGATGCGTACCACAATGCCAAAATCTACAAAGAACGAACAAAGACATTTCATGATATATCTATTATTCGTAAATCCTTTGAACCGTCTCGAAAAGTTTTGTTGTTCAACTCTCGATTACGAATTTTTCTTGGAAAGTTGAGATCTCGGTGATCTGGACCATATATTGTGAAAGCAATGTTCCCACACGGAGCTTTGGAGATCCTTAACCCTAAGGATGACCATGAATTTAAGGTAAATGGTCAACGACTTAATCCATTCTTAGAGTTACCTCGATTAGAAGTCGAGGTTGATGTGATTCTATCAGAGGACTTTGTGTATCAGAATTGAGGATCTTTTGGATTTTGTCGAGCTGATGACATTAAACCAAGCGCTACTGCGAGGCAGCCCACCTTTTATTGTAAGAGTGCATGTTGAGTGTGTATTTTATCTATTTCTATTAACTAATCCACAATTCTTTTGTCTTTGAGCTCTCATCGGTGGATTACTTGTGAAAATTGATAAAATCTTCACCGCAGTAATATTATTCTAACCTCCTCTCATGTACTTATTTTATTCATTTGTTAGAATTATGTTGTTAAACATTGAGAAAAATGTTTGGATTAGGTTTGGGGGTAGGGTTCATGAGTCGGTGAATTTTTCGTAGTGTGCTCTTTTTTTATTCTTTAAAAAAAATTGTCATTTTCTGTCAAGAAAACTTGGTGATTATGAAAATGAATTTTAAATGTTTTATGCTCAAGAAAATGCAAGCCAACTTGACATATTGGTATATTGATAAAGACTGAAAGTTTAGTATGATCCTTAAGTTAGATCTAGTTCATAAGATTTTTCAACTCGATTATTTTTTCACCATGAGTCATGTTAGCATAACTTGAAGTTGATGAGTGAAATATATACTAGAAAACCTTAGAATAATAGTGGAGACTTAACCCTGAAAGTTTTGAACTTTTCTATTTTTTCGAGGGATATACATAAACTCTGATTTTTCTTGAATCCATATTATCTCGTTGATGATCTCATTATTCTCATTTTTCTAATCAATTGCTTTGGGAATGGCATCAAAATTGAATTATTACACTAGAACTTCTTGGCTTATTCAATTGAGATGTCATAATACTAACTCGAACTTCGGAAATGATCTAGGCATTTTTTTTTCCTTTTTTTAGACCATTAACTAGCCTTTTAACTTACCCATAACATTAACATTTTTGTAGCATTTTGAGCCTTAGAATAACTTTTATTTGTTAACCCATTAACTTTTACCCAACTTTTCTGGGAATGTGTATGGATAGATATACTTGGTGTAAAAAGAGCATTAAAGAGCAAAATATGAGATATTTCATAAATCCTCTATGTGAAAAAAAAAATGATTCTTCAGTGAGGATAAAAATGTGAGAATAAAGAAAAAATTGATGGTGCGCAACATTGGTTTATTCTTGACAGCCCTAATTGTTCGTTGAATGGATGTATACATTCCTAAAAATTTTTGTTAGAATCCTTTGACATTCCTTATTAACCATTACCCAAGCCCCATTACAACCCAACAAAGTCCTAGTTGATCTTAGGTAAATGTTGGTTCCGTAGATTTAATAACCAAAACCTATGGTGTTAGATTCAACATTCCCAAAAGTAATTGATATTCCTGTCGATAAGATCATGTTCATTCCATTCTTGAAAAGTCTGTTCTTCATAATAATACATGTGAGATGATTGTTTTCCATTATTAATTTACTCTTTCCTCACATATAAACTGAGTGAAATACCAAATCTCTGAGTGTTTTATTGTGAGTGACATGAGAGGTTTGAAGTCAAAACAAACTTTTTACTGGAGATTTAGTCATTATTTTACTTTGAAATGAAAAGTTATGTTGACAGTGTCTTTCATACACACACATTGAGTTGAGGATGATTATGAATTTTTTCTAACTTTTGGAGAATATTAAATTATTTGGAGATTTGTTGATACACGAAAATGAAACTGTTGGTTTCTTGCATATCTTGAAGTTTTAAAATAAACACTGTTTGACAAAGTTTTGTTGAGTCAGTAATGTTTGTGGGTAACATTTTCTGGAAACCCTCACGAGACTATAACTTGTCCCCTAGAGGTAATATAGGGGTTCAAAGCCTTGTTGCACGTTTTCAAAGGTAAGTGCAATCGACGATGCCTGCGAAAGTGAGTTAGGATTTTCTTTTTGGTTTTCTTCTTTGTTTTGCTCGAGGACTATCAAAATATAGGTTTTGGGGTATTTGATAATCACATAATTATAACATTTTTTACCTCTTATTATAAATTTTTAATCCTTGTTTTATTTTATTTTAAATTAATTATTAAATTTTTGTGTTTTTGTAGAATTCGGAGCAATAACGAAGAAATCAAAAAAAAATGCAATGAATAAATCACAGACTGTGACTTCAGAGGAAGTAGAGGTGAGAATAGCTTAAGCCCAAAACCAAATCTGTAAACCCAAACCCAATCAAACCCAAAGCATATTTTCTTAATTATCCAATATTCTAGTTTGATTTAAGCCTTAAATCACTCATTGAACTCTGCCCTTAACCTGTCAAAGTTCATTTTCTCAATCCCAATAAAACCCAAAACATATTCTCTTAATTATTAAAGATTCTAGTTTGATTTAAGCCTTAAATTACTCATTGGACCCTCCCCTTAACTTGTCTAGGTTCATTTTCTTAATTCTCTATAAATACAATAGAAATGAATAAGAAATGGGAAGAAGATAAGGAACAAAATACAGAATACCAAAACATTTTCTTCACAATTTGTGATTCTCATCACCATCCCAACCAAGCAAAATCACCACTCACAGCCTATTCATCTCTGTTTTCTCTCATTCACTCCACCTAAACATGGGCATGACAACCTTGTTTCACTTCATATTCAACCACCGTCACCGGCAGCACTACACACCACCACAGAAACTTAAATCAAGTTGACGCTACTAGCACCCAGTAGACCTTGCTGAGAGCACTTCGGCTGAGAAAGATCAGAACTATTTGCACCCACTGGGATCTGCTGAGCCACACTGAACCTGTTTCTGTTTGCACCCTGTTGAATGCTCTGTAACACCACTTGAATAAAGGCGGTGAATGAAGATATCATTGAGCTTGGATTAGGCGATGATATGTGAAAAAATCGCATTGCTTGAAGTACCAAAATCTATGTAACTGACCCCCAAAATATCGAAAATGAGCTTTGATGATGATGATGATGATATAAACCCTCTTCACCGTAATTTTTAATCACACAAGGAATCTAATAATGTACTCGTACATATCAACCTACAATTTTCATCACGGAAGTCAAGACAAAGTTTTTGTACAATTTCCATCACGTGAAGGAGCTTTCAAATTTATATCAATCATTTTCTATTTTAGAACTCCAACAAAATTTCTAGCTATAATTTTAAATTTTGACGGTGGTTTGAGTTTAAGGTGATAACTTTAGGAATTAAAAAAATAAAAATAAAAAAAATGCATGAACTACTTTTCAAATGAAAATGTGAAGTTGACTCTAAATGACAACACACTATATATTTAACTAATAGATCTAGAAAAATAATTAACAAAGCCCGAAACTCTTGACTATCTCTATCAAGTTGTATCATGAAGTTTCAATAAAAAATATTTTAATAATAATAAAAAGAAGATCTAGAAAACAATAAAAGTATGTTATCTACCAAACTCTTGGAATAAACTTATGGTTACTTGCTTTCACCCAAGTCGAAAGTTGCTCTCCTTAATAAAACCATCAGAGCCCTTTGATGCATTATTTTCATGTTTTTGACACACTAGTTTTGTGTCCTTGGTCCATTTTCCTTAGTGATTTAACATTTGGTTGCACGGAAAATAGGCATTGAAATAAAAATTATTTTTGTGAATTCGATTTTGAAGCCTCCCTTTCAGATTTGGATTTCCATGATTAGTTTTTCGTATACTGTCATCATGAGGTAACCAATGAACTCCGAATGCTTTTTGATTAAATCTCTGTGTGATCTTCGAGGTGTTTCGATTGGTGGGTTCATCTTACTAACTAGGTGAGCAAAGTAGAATCCAACACCAAATTGTCTAATCATGCTCACATCAGTGCCAGTTAGCAAGACTTACTTCCCTTTCGATTTCATTATTTTTTTCAATAGCCACCATCTTCTTGAAAGTGATGTGCTTTTGGGTGGTTTTTAATAGAATTGCCATGTTCTTCGGGGGTCTAGGTTCAAATAATCGTAAAATGATCATATTTTTAGTCCCGAGATGAAGGTGGCAATGGTCATTCGTTGCTGCAATCATCAATCATGGTTAATTCATTAGTAAAACGAGTAACATACTCCCTTATAATTTGTTCGAATTTTTGTCTGATGTAAAACAAGTAATGTGAGCCTTTTCTCATCTGTTGACTGATGATGAGCCTTGTGATGAAGGCAATGGCTAGTGATTGGAATGAGTATATCGACCTTGGTGGTAGGCTGTTGAACAAACTCATCACCGTGGAGGTAAAACTGGTCGAAAATATTCGACATAGAATAACACTTTCAACACCATCATGTGGTGAAAATGTCGCAGATGGTTTGTTAGATCGATGCCATCGTACATCTCAAACTTTGGTGGAGTGAACTTTATTGGCAGATGAGTGACCATGAGCACGTCAAAGATCGGTGGTCTGGCCAATTCGTACAATACATTAGGATCTGTGACCCAGCTCCAAGATTTGAGCTGGGATCCCTTCGCTCTAAGGGAGGACAATCTTTCGGTGGTTCGCTGCTTTTGAGGTTCACTTTATGAAGTTCTGCAGGAGTTTAACTACTCTCTCGAACACGGTTGGCAGAGTTTTATTGGGGTGGTACGTGGACATGGTCGATGGATTGAACGCGCTCTTGGGTGAGTTTATCCACCGTTTTGATCAGAAGATCCATCTAGGCCATGAATTGATCCATGCGAGGATCCGTGATAGTGCCACTAGATGTTCGAGATGACTGAGCTACCATTCCATGTGCGGCTTTCTATTGCCAGGCATGATTGGTTCGCGGGTTGTCGTTGGATTTGAAGCATGCACCGTTGGCAATGCAGCTTTATTGGTGAGAGGAGTGCTTTGATTATTGCTGAGTTGAGGGTCTTTAGAGTGTCTCATTTGTTCTAAGAATTTTTTAATTGCTGATTAGAATTGTGGAAGTTTTCAATTACAAACTCTCTTTTTGGAAGGAAGTTGTCGTTCCCCACGGACGACGCCAAACTGATGGCGGCATTGATGGATGGTAGGGCGGGGGGGGGGGGGGGCAACAACATTGGTGAGGTGGCTTGCGGAAGCAATCGCTGCTGCTATTGCAACTTACTATTGATGAGAAAAAAAAAAGGAAGGAAAAGGGGATAAGAAAAAAAAGAGAGGAAATAAACGGGGCAGGCAAGCAACAATGGTTGCATGGCGGGGTGGGAGAGAAGTGTTGGGGGCGACATTGATGTTGTTATTCTTTAGAAAAGAAAAAATAGGATATAAGGGTGGTGGTGTCAAAAAGCAAGTGGTGGTGTGAGACAAAAAAGTGGTGGTGTTAAACGGGGGATGGTGGTGTCAAAGAAGATATATGTTGGTGTAAAAAAATTCATAGCCTTTGTATTGAAACTTTACATTTTCGAGATCTGTGTCAGTCCATCAACTTTTTATAGTCTTTAATAATTAGGGAGAGAATTCTAATTGACGAGGAAATCAGCGAGGAAACGCGCGAGGGAGGGGATGGAACCCTCCATCTCCTTCCAGATGCGTGAATTTCGCCATTTAGACAGGTTCTAATTAGGGTAGTGTGTACTCTTACCTTTTTTTTTTTATATATAATAACAAAATCTGTAGTCTGTATGTGAAATATATTACCCATATGCATAACACAAATATGACTATCATATAAATTCATATTTATTTACATATAAGACTATGTGATAAAATGACATCGTGTGGTAGAATGAGTACATAAGACATGTGATGCGATGACTTTGCGTTAAAATTATATAATAACCGCGTGTGATAACAACAAAGATCCCCTTTTTTATTAATATTATTATTATTATTTTCCACTTTAACCCAAGAACCCCACCGATTTAACTTGCATCAACGTCACATGGTTCCCAGTTTACAAAGATCACACCTCCCTCCTCTTGTTTTTTCCTTAAAAGTCACAATGACCCTTCTAGATCTCACCAATTTTTTTTTTCTACAAAGAGGATTGCTAACGCATCAAATATTGCCTAGGGCTGGAACTTTTTGTTGGATTGACAGTATAGTTGATCATTAAGGATGTGTTTGGTTTTTTGGAATTTTATGTCATGAAAATTTATCAGAGAACTCATATATTTTAGATTAAATTAATGTATTATTTCACATTCATCATTTGGTTTTGTGATCAATGGTGGAAATAAAAGTTTCATGAACATGAGAATCACATGTCTTGAGGATCAAGGAGTGAGATTCTCATGTTCATGGGACTTCCATTTCCATCATTGATCATAAAATCAAATGGTAAATGTAAAATGATATATCAATTTAATCTAAAATGTAGGAGTCCCTAATAAATTTCCATAACATAATATTTCAGACAACCAAACACACCCTAAATGGATTGCATAACATAAATGCGGATGAGTTGCTAACTTTGTGGTATTAAAAGGATTTCAACTTTAACGATAATAAGTTGCCAAATTTTGATTGCAACTATTTCTCTGGATGAAAAACACATGAACTTGTCAAGTCTGTGGGTCACAGTGGGCAATAGCCTTATTTGTGTATTGGAAATGGCAAAGCTTATTAAACAAATTACCCATTGCAATTGTTCCCGATATATAGATTGTAATTTTGTTGTAATAGTATAGTAATACAGATTGAAATACCTTTAATTCAAAATCTCCCAAGCAATGTCGACGCAAAGCAAAACTAACATGCCATGTTGATCGATACTTGAAAAAAATCTCTTGTCCTCAGGAAGGGAATCAACAGCCGCCGCGAGAGGCTCTGCTAGGGTTGGGAACCAACAGCCGCCGCCATCCAGGTCGCTAGGACCGGCAGCCGCCTAGGCATTTCAAGGCCGCCACTTGGACACTTCAAGGCCGCGAGATCGATCAGCTTCAAGGCCGCGAGATAGACCGGCTTTCTCCAAATCTTTGCTTGGAGATCGATCGGCCGCCGCTTGGACGCTTCACGGCCGCGTGATCGACCGGCTTTCACTAACGTTTGTCACATTTCTCTCTGCCTGATCCCGACGGCTTTGGCGCACAGGAGACAGGTACAGGGTGAGCCGATAGGACAACAACCATTCGCCAGCTGCCAGCCATTACGGACTGACATCTGGATGTGATGGGCACGACCCCCGCCTCCACCTCTCCCCCCACGGGACCGAGTCATGGGGATTCTAAGCCCTCTTTCGCCCAAATTTTGGAAAAAAATTTGGTGGTCGACGCTGCGGAGACTCCGGTCGAAGGAGCCCGTTTTCGCAAAGAAGGGGCCCTAGCAATCGGAATCACAGCCACGGATGAAGTCCGTGGAAAAGCTTTCATGGAAAAACACGTGATTGTCCTAAAATTCTCCAGTTACCGACCAACTTTGGCAGATATTCGAGATTCGATTCACAGAACTTGGGGCATTTTAGGCGATTTCTCACTCGGTTTATTAAATCAACGGCACGTGTTAGTCCGCCTTCAATCTGAGGAGGAAGCAAAGAAAGTACTATCGAGAGACTCCTTTTTTATTCGTGGAGTTCGGTTTAAAGCTTTTCGATGGCATGATGGTTTCAGTTTGAAGGAGGACCCGATCTCGGTGCCGTTATCGGTAGAGTTGCCTAATTTACCTTTACATTTATTTCATCCCCCTATTTTTAAAAACAATTGTGAACTCTTTTAGTGATTTTTTGCGGATGGATGATCATACTTGTTGCCTGTCACGCTCGGGCTTTGCCCTTGTTTGCGTGGAAATGACTTTGGCGGAGAAATTACCAACCCGAATTTGATTGACCAGGCCAACAATAGGGGTTTTTGGCAGAAGATAGAATACCATGGTTTCAAATACTGTGATTTTTGTTCTCTAATAGGGCAACAATAGGAGTTTTGGAGGAAAAAATTGGGTCTTAAGGGCGGAGGGAATGCCTCGAATCTTGGTAATGAGAAGATGACCAAGCCAAAGGTTGAACCCAACACTGTCAACACTACACCAAAAACCCCCATTAGCCACGGTTTTATACCGTGGGCGGAAGACATTGCCACGGCTAAGAGCCGTGGACTACAGGGGCGTCGCAAAATTTTTTGTCACGGCTAAAAACCGTTGCTAAACATTGTAGCAACGGTTTCATGGTTGAAGGGGGGGCGTTATTTGCAGAAATTAGCAACGGTTATAAACCGTTGCAATTAAACTAGCAACAGTTTAAAGCCGTGGCTACATTAGCAACGGTTCTAAGCCGTTACAAAGTGTAAATATTAGCAACGGTTATAAACCGTGGCTACCAAGATAGCTACGGTTTATAGCCGTGGCTAACCATGGCAACGGTTGTGACCCGTGGCTAAGTCTATCTATTTGCAACGGTTTTAAACCGTGTCTAAAAGTAGCAACGGTTGTTAGCCGTGGCTAACCATTGCAACGGTTTGGAACCGTGGCTAAGTACATGTATTTGCAACGGTTTTAAACCGTGTCTAAAAGTAGCAACGGTTATTAGCCGTGGCTAACTATGGAAACGGTTAGAAACCGTGGCTAAATAGTGTAAATTAAACCGTGGCAAAGGTGTTAGCAACGGTGTTTAGCCGTGGCAATATGGAACCACGGTGTGAAACCGTTGGCAATTAAAAGAAAATTCAAAAAAAAAAAATTTGTTTGGTTGCAACGGTTTTACACCGTTGCAAGTTAATATAATCGAAAAAAAAAATTATATTTTTTTTTTGCTGCTGCAGCAAAATCACAGCCGTGGCACCTGCAAAATCAGTCCTTACTATAGTTTGTGTCATGCCTCCGACACGAATAAGAACCACCAAACTATATGCTAGATAAATACAAAATCAACCGTAAAAAGGAACTTGTCAAGTTTTGACGCCAAACAAAAACATGTAAACAAATAGCATTAATTAATGTACAATAACAGGATTAACCTGAACAAATGGAACATAGCTTGTTATATCAGGTTTCGCTCGCATCTAAAACAAAAGAATTTCTCTATGTTTTTTCCAACAATACAAATCGCCCTAGTTATAATGTAAGAAAATACATTGATGCCCTTAGGAACAGGCCCCATTTCTTTCGGTAGTTGCTTGTTCAATATACTGAAAATGATGAGAATGCAGCACCTGGTAGTTGCTTGTATATGGCACCGGTGATGGTTGATACAACGACACACTTTGCACCCCAGAAACAAGCAATGTATGCGCATTCTCCTGTCCAACATACTGCTGCCCGTACTGGCTCAGACCTTCAGAGCCCTGCAGTATAAAAATTAGTCAGTACTTAATGACAGACAAACATGACCTATAAAGATTGCTAATAAACCAATGACAGACAAACATGACCTATAATTGCACAGTTATTGAAACAAGACAACATAGATACTCTTTAAGTACTTTATTGCATATAATCTGGACCTGGGTGTAACAATAAGTTGTAGCAAAAGCACAAGTAGAAGTATCATCATCAACAACATATAGGTTTCATGCTGAAAAAAAATTCTACTAGATCGGATTATATGCTCCTAAAAAAAATTCTACTCCACGGAACTCCTAAAAAACATTGTCATATATCCATTACATCCATCACAGTATATATCATCAATTACATAAGCTAAAACTTGATCATGTGACATCATAACATACCATGTCGTCCGATGTAAGAGTCCCAGACTTATCAAAACAACGTCAACCCACAAATCCACCAATACAGGCACCATTACTACATTAGATAAGACTTTTTATCCTATTTGCTTGAAATCACAAACGAAAGAGTCATTTATGCTTAAATGTCGAGGAAGTGAAGTTATCACTTCAATTTTTTCATCATATTGATTCTGGTTATAACTAGCTTGCTAAACTGAATCAGAAATTCTAAATGTCGAGGAAGTGGGCGAGGAAATAAGCGAGGGGAGGGAGGTGGCGGGATGGGAAAATCAATCAATTTAAGAACATAAAAAAGGAAAATCAGAATGGCATTGAAAACCACCATGAGTTTACAAATCACATTTCCATTTTTATAGAAACTTTGCAATTACAAGATATACACGAATTACACGTGTTTATCTTTCCTACCAACACACTATAATCTAAATATAGACACGCTGCGCAACAGCGTCCAGATACCCTCTCACCATCTCGACACTGCCTCACCAAACCACAGCAAACAAGCCGCAGCCAATCCAGGCCGCAGCAGCCAGTTCGCAGTCAGCCCAGGCCGCAGCAAGTTTCAGTCAGAGTGCGTGCGCAAGCAGCACTGAAACAGGACAGCCCGCACTGCTGCGCGACAGCGTCCGTCCACCATCTCGCCACTGCCACACCGCAGTCCAGGCCGCACGCAACCCGACTACATTAACAATCATCACAGACAACTCCATCCCACTTCAAAAATGAATTCAATATCTCAGTGGAGTTTGATTACCTCCATTCCTTTGTCCTCAATTGAGCAAGACTATTTTTTGTTAGCTGCAGCTTTTGTCGGAGGAAGCGTCCCAAATACCTTGTCCCATAGTGAAGATGTAATTCCAAAGCCCTTATTCTGAATTCTGAAATGATGATTCAAGTGGTACCTCTGCAAAATACAACACAATCATTAACATTAGACTTTTTTTTACAAATCTTCATGTAAGTCGTACATCAAAGTACCTTTCCAAGTAAACTACTACATGATTTCAACTCACCTTCAATTGTCGAGGCATTTCTTTCGAGGGCTGCCCATGATGCAAGTAGTAGTGGGTGCAATCATACATTACATATCCCAATAAGCCACCACCAAATAATGCTGGAGTCGTTGAGGGAGATGCGAAAAGCCTAATCAGGTTCCAGAACTAGTAGACAATGAAAACAATCTGAGTCTTCTTTTTGTGTCCATTATTATTATCTTACCTGATAAATCAGCTTTTAGAAACAGCTCGGGCTATTTTACAAAACATACTGAAAACATGATTAAAGAGCGACAACTACTGCTCTGGAAAAGATCTATGTGATGATAAAAAGTATTAACAAAAGTTGGTCTGTGAAGTTGCTGCCTAGATGAATCAAGCAAATACAGAATAAGCTTCATTCTTCTAATTCAAAATACTTGTAGTTTCTCAACTCACTTCATGTAGATTATTCATTTTTTGAAAAAAAAAAAAAAAAAAGGGTTTCTCAAGAGCCCTTAAGATCAATGTCCTGTTAAGATGCAATGAATTGAAATAACAACTCCTTAAAACTCAATGATACACATTGTACTCTATTTAACCAAAAACAAACTCTTGTGCAGCTTTGTCCAAACAAAGGGAGTGATCAGATGCCCCGGGAAATAACAAGTGGAGCTTACAAATTTAAGAAAAAACACTGTGGTCCAAGTTGAGGCCAGTACAATTATCATTCAAAAGTGAGATTACTACTTTATCGAGAATTCGAGATTACACTGTACATTATTTACGCAATTTCCTGATCAGCTTTTTGTCCCAATGTTTTACATGTTCTTAACATGTAAGACTTAACAGACAACGTCAAGGATAACAATATCTTTCTTCTTCTTTATATTTTTATTTATTTATTTGTGTGTAGGGTGAGAGATTTTTTTATTTAACCCTAACTTGTGATACCATCCACCATGCATATCACAAAATCTATCCCAATGTTTAAGTTTAACACACATGCACGCCCATGAAAGCCTGAAATTATGGAAATTTAATTGATAACGTAGTATCCATGGGACTTCATTTTATATAATAGCTTGAGAAGAGGGAAACATACTGGAAAACATAGAATAGCTGTTGCAGCGGGAGGAAAAACAAGGCGCAGTCCATCCATAGGGTGCTTATGATGGCAGCCATGAAGAAGATAATGTATGGTATTTCCCCTACAATAAAACATTAGGATCAAGTAAATGAGGAGCTCGTCTTTATTCGGAAAAGGTTGAATAAACGAATTGAAATATCTACCAGCAGAAAACAAAATAAAGAGATGACTAACCAGTAGCTCTTTGTCTTGATATGAAAAAGAAAACGGTGCAGAGTATATTCCAGTAATGTCCATATAAAAATCCCACCAAACACCATCAGGGCTATCTGAGGGAGTGTGTGGCCCATCTGGAAAGATTTGGAGATGCTCCAACATACAACCGACACCCAAATGAGTGGAATTACCCACCATTTTGTGAGTGTTAAGAACTGTATCCAAGTCACTTATGTTAGAATGTAGCATAAACATGCAAGTTTCAAATCTTACAAAATAAACCATGAGAATTCCACAATTCATGAACACATAGAACAATACCTCCCAAAAATCAATGATCAGCATACTGACCTATGGAAGATCAATAGTTAGAAAAATAGTTAGCTTTTGCAGCTCAGGAAGATCACCACACCAGGCAGGATTTGCAGCAGCAAGAACTGCGATTCTTGCATTGAGAGAAGCAGTTATTCCAGCCTTAGCAACACAAACAGTTTCACTTATAAATTTCAAAATCCTTCCAAACCTTCAAAAGAAACCAGAAAAGAGTCATTGGATCTCTAACTATTTGTATTTTATTAAATCAAACAACGTCAACTGAAATAACATTCCTTATTAAATTTCTATTTTATTTCATCTTATATGAAGTAAAAGTTTACCTTCTTCACTGATTTTGCAAGCTACATAACCATCTTCTTCTCCATCGTCAATGGTTGTCACTCTCACACACTTGAACACTGCCGGTGCTCGCACTTGCCTTGGTTTCAGGCAATGTCTTAGCCTTTTCAGCATACTCTTCAAACTCCTCCTGCAATAGATATCGTTATCATAAAACCTGTAATAAATGATAAAAGCTAAAATGTATAGTCGTATCAACAACAAATAAAAGCATCATCAATTTTGGGGTAGTGGGGAGATTGTATCATTAATTTTGGGACAAGCTGCCTACCTACCTAAGGACAACCTATCTGCTCAATATCCTAGGTGTTGCAAAGCAAAACTGGAAAAAAAGAGAAGAAGAACTAGTTATGGTTCTAAACTGATCTAGAGAATGTTTTAAAGGAATCAAAATAAGATTGATATCACTGCTCTGTTTTGCAAAAAAAATTACAGATGCACTCTGTTTTGCGACAGAGTGCTCTGCCTACCTGCTCCTCAGTGTTACTTCCATCCTCTTCATTCAAACCTTTGCTGGTGAAGTTACATGACTCGTTCATCCTTCAAACGTCTAAAGCGGTGTGCATGTTTGGGAAGACCTTGAGGAATATCCCCAACCTAAAACCAGATTCAGAAATTCTATATAAGTTCGCAATAGGTAATTTCTATATCCAATACAGTAATATAGTACTGAGCATACTCACCACAGAAACGGTGGATGGATGAAATATTTTTACAAAAGCATTACCCAAAACAACTGTTGTTAGTGAACCAGCTGCTCGCAAAAACCCCAGAAACGGTGGATGGATGAAATATAGTACTGAGCATACTCTTCAGTAACATATGGTTCACTGCATAAACAAACCAAGTAACAAGTGAGTTGCACATCACCTTTCACAATAAAATCCACAAAGGAAACATACTAGTCATCCATGATAACGATCACTAGTTTAGCAGTAGGTATGCAAGAACATAAATTATATTTTGACGTATATTGCATTCAAGACATGTACATCACCTAAGTGCAACCCTGGATGCCTGTAGACTAACACTTGCCCAGAAATTTGTCCATCACCACTGTATTTCAGAAAATATAGACCTCAGATGCCCCTATCAATCATCAAGTTCCGCATGAGTTCTACACCATACGAAGAAATCACCAACATCCAAATCCCCCATCTTGTCTCCTTTTGGATCACTTTTGTAAAGTTTCACCCCAGTCTTGAATTTGAAGCACAAGGAAAGTCTGATCTCTGTTGCAGGGTTCAATGATCCATGACAAGCGCAAGAGAATTGATGGATAGGATCTACAACCTCTAATGCTATCGCAATGACATTCCTTTCCCAATCACAAACTTTGTATCTCCTTGACACTGAAGGAACAGGATTGCTTGGAGAAGGAAACCTCGCAACACCTTGAGAAGATGATGGTAATGGAGATGGTGGTAATTGAGATGGAGGTACTGAAGATGGTGGTAACGGAGATGGAGGTAATGGATTATCTGGTTGCCTTGTCGATTGTGCACCGGATGACGGTGTATCTTCAGTTCTTTGAACAACTCCTTGTATTCCCTCACTTGTTGATGGTCTTACATAAGTTCCACTTTCAAGTCTCTCTCGTATCCATCTAACGTTTTCTTCCAATCTTTCATATTTTTCTTCCATTTTTTTGGCTTCTAATGTTTTTTCCAATAGCAATGAACGAGCGGGAAGTGCAGCATCATACTTCCTTTTAGAGACAGTTGTTCCAACACAACGAGTACGTCCCCTCGCTTCTTGGCCAAACACTTGGCTTAGAGGATCCTCATCAATAGTGAGGTCAATGTTACCTTGAGTCGAAGATTCTTGCAATGCAGCTTTTTTTGCTTTAACTTGTTCCTTCAAAAGAATGAAAAAATAAAATAAATCAGGACACAAATAATATTCAAACAACTACAAAGTAAATTAAGAAGGGTATAAAAGACATCATTGGGCACATACCATATATTGTTCAGAACCACGCGTAGGTTTTCCATCCTTTCCCGTGTGACAGGCAATCCATATGTCAGTGCGTGTGACTGGTTCTCCATCAGGGTTCTTCTCAACCTATATACTTGAAAGATTAGTCTCAGCCTATAAAGTTAAATGGTATATAATATTGTACTAGTAGCTAGAAACTAAATTACCATTTCGTACTCTACTTCTGCAGCACTCTTTTGGCCACCCCCCCATACATACTTTGAAGCCTTTTTGTTTTTTGCATTTTGGTCTCTAATTGCCTTCGCTTCAGGGGTGCTCTCATGGCGAACAAACTCCTTCCAATCCTCCTCTCTTACACCATTTGGAACATGCTTCTCTTGTTCCTCAATGGTAGGATACTTATCCAAATAATTCTTCCTAAGATGTGCCTTGAACCTTCTATAATATTCAGGCATTTTCAAATGCACACTCTTTTTCACATAATTTGGAATGTCGTATTCACGCTGCAAATAAGCCATTGAGATATAAGTTGAAAATAATATAAGACATTATGAAAATCAAATATGTAAAATCTCACCTTGAGGCCATTCCACACATCCTCTTTGTAGTTGTCAGTAACATGGTGCCAACCCTTGAATTTGATGGGCACCAGGGTTTCAACAAGCTTTCCAATGTTTTTATTGAAATTTCTAGCACCATGTCCAACTGCTAAACCGTGGACGTTGAACTGTATGGTTGCTTTAACTTCAATGTCATCATTTGTAGATCTGGTGACATCAATGGTGGAGAGATCATTGCCGCGAGTACTATCCATCTCTATCAATGAAGACAGTTATAGATATTAACCATTATCAAACAAAAAGATATAAGAATCAACTATATACACCACATTTATAGATAATTTCATTCCACAACATATCACCACAAATAGTTTTTTATAAAGCATTGGAAAAGCCAATCTGAATACATAGCTACAAAGCTTCCCTTTCCCAACTCAAAAGTCTAAATAAGAAAAAAAGACAAAATATTTGGTCTCAACCAAAGAGGATAACTAAAATAGCATTAGAAATGCATCAAAAAATATTGTAGCATAGTCAATTAAAATTCCAGTAAGCTCTTCAGGTTGGGGTTGTCTTTCAAGATGCTTTGATACACAGTGGGAATTTCCTTTTTATCGACATTAGTGTTCAAGCCTCTTTGAGTATGTAGAACTACATGCCACCCGTCATTTGATTGATCTTTCGAATAAAATACTCCACTTGCTTCTTGAGCTAAAATGAATGGATCCTCTTCCACCTTTCTTTTGTCTTTTAGCTTCGACAAGTTTACCATCTCATGGTTCCAAATTGGGTCCACCTTAAGAGTTTAGATATACGTATATCATGTAACTATTTGTGTTTTATGTTTTCTTATTATGTTTTATGTTTCATAAATCATGTAACTAAGTTGGGAAGGAATCTAGATCCTCACCAGTGCAATTGAGGTTATATTTACAGAATTTAGATAAATAGGGTCCGGATTAGGAACCTTCATCGAAGCATGAAAACTTAAACGGGCAAAAACTCGAGATTACTCTATAGTAATAAGTGTTTAGTTCGTGATTTTTAAAACCTTTGGAACTTGTTATGACTTATGTGCATACTCCAAAAACTATATCGACAAAATCACTATGGTGTCAGGTTTTCATAGCGAAAACACTAATTCTTAAGAGCTAGGCCAAGTAAGTTAGGCCTGTGCCAGGCCTAATTCAGTACCCTCCATCATCTTAGATATGTGCATCTTGAGAATGATGAACGGCATGGGATCAAGCTTAGCATGCTGGTCTGACTTTCTAGACAAGCTCTAGTGAAAGAGGAAGCAATCACCACCTATGCTAAAACTTTGTTACGAAATCAGGTTTTACTATCAGAATGATGTGACATGATATTGAAAAATTTACACGTATCTTGAGAATTTCACCATCCTTCCTAAATCATGCCATGTCACTCCTAATTAATAGCAAAACCTGATTCCCAAGTATTTTCAACACTAATCCAATTAGGCCACTAACGTATCAAATGGTGTGTGGTTCCTTCATCTTCTACTCCAAAAGTCTTAGGGTTTCTATTGTTATTTATTCATTTAGAATCTCACTCCAAAGACCCGAATTTAGATAAATAGAGTACGAATTAAGGATCTTCATTGAAGCATGAAAACTTACATGGGCAAAAACTCGAGATTACTCTATAGTAACAAGTGTTATTTTTACAACCTTTGGAACTTGTTATGTGCATGACCCAATCTCACCTAAACTATATTTATAAAAGCCTTATGGTGTAGGTTTTCAGTATGGAAGACGGAGCAGCCACCACCTATGCTATGATATGATATGATATGACATGACATGAAAAGATATGACACCACCTATGCTATACTATGGAAGACGGAGCAGCCACCACCAACAAGGATGACTGTAGAGTATATGATAAGTCGAATAATTTTAGGGAGGGTGGGTTTGCTGCCTGGGTAAACAGTTTGGGTGGGCGAAATTACCTTTTTGCCTCTCTTTTGTTGTTGTTATATTTAAAGAGTGTTTAAAAAGGTAGGGGTAAAAATATAAAAATACCACTCATACTGCAAATCCAGGCTCCTTAGAAGCAAATTCTAATTGTCGAGGGAAGCAGCGAGGGACCCCACAGGGGGAGGGAAAGCCGTCCATTTTTCCGGAATGCGCGCATTGAAAATTCAAATACACATCCCGAAAGAAATGGACGGCTCCCCCTCCCCCTGTGGGATCCCTCACTGCTTCCCTCGCCAATTAGAGGGGTTCGTCATATACTCTATTCACAAGGTTATGTTTTATATTTACTAACATTACCATAGACAATGTAAAAAAAAACCGTTGTTAGACGTCAATATACAATGATTTAAATCTTTCGTACTTTCTCTCTGTTTGTCTTCAGCATTCTAGGAAGGATGGATGGATACATAAATGATTCTGAACAATTGGGATTAAGTAAAATGTTTTTCTGATTTAATTTTGGTTCTACGTCTGAGCTGTGAATTGAACTGACCTGAATAGGAAGAGTGATCAAGCCGCCCAAACAAACACCAGCAAAGAAACACTCTGGAGATATCCCCTGTTTTTACAAATCCAGCTAGTGTGAGAAAGATGATAACAAAGAGAAGTCATATATAGGAGTTTGATTGACAAAAGAAAACTATTATTTGCAGTTCCTATAGAATAAAAACGTAACCACACAATAATTAATTACAAATAGGAAAGAATATACAGTGTTGTGCTTCAAATAATATAACAGATATAGCATTTTATATTACATCAACCTTATATATACAAATTTGGCTTATTATGAGGAACTAAGCTTTCTGCCACATGAAAACAGAGAATAGATGGAATGAGATTTGCAGTGATGGAAGAAAGAAGAAATTCCAGTACAAAAACCCAACAACATATACTAATTTGTAAGACGATGTTGGGTGTAGAAAGGCACATAAGAGCCAAAGACTACAACTCCAATCATTCCATCTAAATAACTAGAGTCATTCAAAAAAGGAAAAAAGAAAATAGGATTTGTTTTACTTCTCATAAATCATAACGCTTAAGATTAGAGTTTATAGAAAACAAATTTAAATATATGTAATCATAAATCTAATGTACAAATATGTTAAATATATATTTTTTAAAGAATAATACTCATAAATGGAAGTCGACAGAGTGTTACTTATGTCCGCTAGATTATCTACAATGACTGAAATCATAAATTAAGTTGAGCAGTAAATTTGTGGTCTCAGCAACGATGATCATGATTTGAAAAAAATCAATGCCTCTTAACTCTAACACAAACCATAATCAACAACTTGATAATGGAGTTGGAATAATTTAACAGTGTCTTCACTAGCACAATAACAGGTTACCAACGTTATGTATTAAAAACTTATATTGCATTCTTCAAGCAACAACACCATTGACTACAACATCTAGAGACTGCAATATTTATATCCAACATGTGATATATGCAGGCTCATAAACTGCAAAATACATGCAAATTATCAGAAGTTACGATTCAACAGACCCTACTTCTGACTCCAAGACAAGCATTTCATCAACCATGTACCATTCCATAGATCGCATCATTTTTTATGACACAACTACTATACAACGCACACTCGCAGGAAACATGGATGCTGAAGGAAATATGAAATACAAAAACATAAATAAGAAGGAAGAAAACCAACAGCCACAGAATAATATTATTCAACACGCAAATTCAAGAAATTTTGAACATTAGAACAGTTACAAAAAATAATTCAAATCATCGCTTTGATGCAACCTTCTGCCCTATTTCCATTGCATCTTACACACACCATTGACAGAACTCCATCAATAAGTTCACATTTACAATCGCCTAAAAGGAAGAATTACAAAGAAAAGATCCTAGTAAAACCTACTGTTTGACAGTTCTATAAACAATGGCAAATAATGCTGAAAATTATGTACTATAAACAACACCCTTCTAGCAAGGATGTTGCCTGTCTGCAGTTATAGTTCGAGTTCGCACCCTGCAAAATCTTTAACAGTAAAACCAACTTTTTCAAACCTCCCTTTCTCACTGCTCTCCCTAAATTTCAAACCAACTTTTTCAAACCTCCCTTTCTCACTGCTCTCCCTAAATTTCAAATAATCCAAGCAAACAAAAAAATTCAAAGATAATACATGTATCAAATTAAAAATTAAATACAAAAATATGAAACTAAAATGAAAACATCTTCCCCAATCCAATTGTATACCTAGTTATTTTTTCCCAAAATGAATGCAATCACTCAAAGACTTGCAATTGTATACCTAGTCAACAATGCTCAAAGACTTGCAATTTGTTCGGAACCCTAATTTCATAAAAAAATACAAGAGAGAGAGAGGGTACCTGTACGAGAGAGGGCGTGATTGATTTGAAGACGCCGAGTGGAGGGAAGACCAGGGGAGGAGGGAAGTCGAGGGAGGAGCAGGGAAGGAGGGGAGGAGCAGGGAACGAGGGGAGGAAGGAAGTCGAGGGAGGGAGCAGCGAAGGAGACGAGTCGAGTGGAGGGGAGGAGGGAAGCTTCGATGGAAGTCGAGTCGAGGGAGGGAGCAGCGAAGGAGACGAGTCGAGTGGAGGGGAGGAGGGAAGCTTCGATGGAAGTCGAGTCGAGGGAGGGAGCAGCGAAGGAGACGAGGTCGAGTGGAGGGGAGGAGGGAAATTGTCTATGGCGAGTGGAGGGAATGTCGAGCGCCAATATACCCCGCCCAAAATTTTTTTCAGCTTTTCATGTAGCCACGGTTCTGAGCCGTTGCTATATCTAGCCACGGTTTAGAACCGTTGCTAAATTTTATTTTGCAACGGTTTTAGCCGTTGCTATCTATAGCCACGGTTCAGAACCGTTGCTAAAGTATTATTTTTCAACGGTTATAGGCCGTGGCTACCCATAGCCACGGTTTATAACCGTTGCTACATTTTATTTTTGCAACGGTTTGGAACCGTTGCTATACATAGCCACGGTTAAGAACCGTTGCTAAAGTATTATGTTGCAACGGGTTAAAACCGTTGCTAATAATTCCAACGGTTTGAAGCCGTTGCTAATATTAGCCACGGTGTTTAGCCGTTCCAAATATACCAACGGTTTTAAGCCGTGGCCAGGTCTTTTTTACCTACGGTTTTAAGCCGTTGGTATATATAGCTACGGTTGTTAGCCGTGGCAAATATACCAACGGTTTAGAGCCGTGGCCAGGTTGGCGTGGCTAAATGGGGTTTTTGGTGTAGTGCAAGCAACAATATGTCCCCGTTATCAAAATAGCTAAGCCTCTCAATCCTGCAGCAAGTCCGAGTAGCTTAACGAATAGTCAGGGGGAGGAGATTAATGAGGAAGGTGGGGAGAAGAGGCCGGTGGCCATGGATCCAAGTAAGGCGGTGTTGTCAAACAAATTTGAGTCGCTCGCTGCAAACATTGATGCAGAGGAGAGTGAGAACATGGTTCATGTTAGTGCTGAGCAGGTTACAGAAACTATGGAAGAATGCCTCCTAGAGACGGGATATACAACTTCGGAGATTGAAAATGCTATTGAAATTCACGAATAGCCGACACAGCCAACAGATGACATAATCTCAGTGGCCAAGAGTGGTCTTTCCGACGACATGCTAAATGACAATATCCGCCTGGAACATCACATTGTGGCAATGTCGCACGATGACTTTGGGGATGCTCAATTGGGACATCCTGGATCAGAGACATGAGCTGCATTAGCAAGGGAATTAGGAGTGGTTTCACCCCAACCAGCTCACGACCCAAAACAGAATGCGCTCACCACTAGTCAAAGCCCTGCGTCAGATCACGGTCTCAGCCAAACCACGGCTCTGGGCATTCCTTGGGTCCAGCCTGATCACGTCCCTAGGTCATCCATGACTCGAGCAGGACATCAGTCAGACCTCAACCCACGTCCGAACACGGCCTGCCCACGACCTCCTAGTCCAAGACCACAGCCTCTCCACGGCCCCAACCCAGGGGACGTGCTACCTCAGACAGCACACGTCTTGCTCGCCGTTGGTGATTCTTTAGTGACGCAAACAAAATCGAGTGAAATGATAGGAAGTAGAGGCTGCCACGGTAAAGCCGACAGTGATGGAACGTTTGACAGAGGTTATGGCCAAGCGCGCTCAATCCGCGATAACTGGTAACTTTTCAGTGCCCACGGTAGCCAGGAACGACGAGGACGAGCGCTTGTTTGAAGTCGCCATCCAGCTGTTTGAGGAGAACCGTATTTTGCGACTAAAGAAATAATCTATGACCACTAATACACTTGATAGCGCTACAGATGATGGTGACGAGGCTGCGTCGGAATCGAAGTTGGGGCCGGAATCACATGTTATTAGTTATATAAATTTGGGGGCGCACTCCGATAAGGATCTACAGAACAAAGTCAATCCGGCGGTCCTTCCGGGCAAGCGTCGTAAGACTAAGAGGGGTAAATCTTCCTCCTGCGCTTAAAATGATGGAAAATTTTATGTTTTGGAATGCATGTGGGATTGGTAATAAGGCCACAAGGAGGAGGTTAAAAAATATGGTTGTGGATCATAGAGCCAGAATCTTTCATTGCCAGCATTGGTGATATGTTGGCTTTATGTATTTTGGTTTTCGGATGCGGCCCAATTTTTTTTTGGTTATATCACGGGTAAAGTCATCATGTACCCCCGTATTGATTGTAAATCAATTTTTTTTTTGATAAATAATAAATGTCTGGCATTCCAGAGGTGCCCCTCCACACTAGAGGTTTAATATAAAAAAAATACCTTTAATTGTGTCCTTTTTTATTTTCTTATTTATTAACTTCATATATTCTCTTAATTGTTGTGTGTTGATTTCCATTAAATAAAATTAAGAATTTGTTTAAAGTGCATATTTTCAATGGAAAAAGAATTTGTTATGCTCTAGTGCAAATTAAGGTTGTTTGATAGCACAATATTTTTCATAGCTAATTTTCTCTTAAATAAATATAAGCTAGGGCTGAAAACCGAATCATCGGTTCGATTTTTCACCTAAACCTTGAATCGAACCGACCTAGGTCAGTTTTAAAATTGTCAAACCAAACCAACCATTAACAAAATCGATCTGAAACCAAACCGATTCTAATTTATGCAAACTGTAACTGAACCAAAATCGAACCGGCCGACTATTTTAAACATATTATATTATTTATATATAAAAATATATTATTTATTATATCTATTCGGTCGGTTCGGTTTGGTCGGTTAAAATCACATAGAAACTGAAAAAACCGAACCGACCATTTCGATTTTGAAAATTTAAATCAAAACCGATCCGAACCGAATTTAAACCGAACCAATCGGTTCGATTTTGATTGGTTCGGTCGATTTAGTCGGTTTGATCGATTTTTTGTTCAGCCCTAATATAAACCCTCTTTTCTTCCTTCCCAATTCTTCCACTCCCATAAGGAATAGAAACCAAGGCCATGTTTGGTTACTCAATAGAATGAGAATGGTAAAATGAATGGAAATGGAAATATATAGTATGTTTGGTTAGGGGGTGGAATGAGAATGATTTTTGTATTTATCATTATGCCCTCAATTATTGACCATGAATTTTGGATTTAGGATGGGTAAGAAGGCATATGTGTTAGGTAAGGAGGACAAATAGAGTGTTGACCATTACAATGGACATTCACAGGTGTCTTGAGAAGGAATGCCCATTACAATGAAATTTGTAATGATCATTTCCATTACGCCAATTTTACACCTCACCAACAAAAGAATGGCTTAAATCATTGTAATAGTCAATACTATTACAATGGTCAAACTCATTCCATGAGTAACAAAACACGCCCTAAGAAAAATAAGCCCTTTAGGCCTTGATCATTGACTGCAAATTAGAGTTGAACATGGTCAATATTGATCATTGACTTTGGTCAACCTTGATTTTTTTTTTAAACCAAAGTTGATCATTAACTAGAGCTTCATTGAGCTTTGATTTTTTTTTATTAGGCTTTGACCAAGTCTAAAGTGCAAATTGTAACATCGATTTTTACCATTACAATCCTTGCATCGAGACCTATTAAATAAATTTTTTATTTTGTAATTTTTATAAAATATATTTTTACCCTTCAAAGTTAATATGCCTCAATATGTGTATTTTTGGATCTATGACTGTATTTTGAAGCATGTAGAGCTATGATTAGAAAATGATACATGATAGGTCAATGTAGGCCTTAATATTTTAATCTATGACTGTGTTTTGGAACATGTAGAGCAATATTGAGGCATAAGGCGTTGCAGTTTTGTTAAAATACAATTGATAAAATACTAAAAAGATGGAGATAAATTAGAAAACAAATGAAAATATTATGATATCAACTATTGGATGAAATAAACATGTAATATGGAAAAATTACTTATGAGTACTTATTTTGTTTTATTATGTTATATATACTCAATTTTCCTTGAAAACTGCTGGCTATTAAAACAATGATAACAACTCCATCATAATGTTCAAAATGCCAATTAAACAACATACTATGAAATCCATTTTCGTGTTTTCTTTGAAATAGATTCTCAAAGAAAATGAAGATTTTTCCTCAAAATCTATTCTACGTTGTCAAATAGACCCTAGTTAGACTACCAACTAGAGATGTTCTTGAAAGGAGGAAGAAAATAGTAAAACTCATTGTTTTGGTTAGTCCTTTGTATAGGACCCATTTTTTGACACCACCAGATCCACTATTTGACAACACCACCTCACATTTATGTCACCACTTACCACTAATATAAACCCCCCAAATTCAAATTTTTATCTCTTCCCTCTCACCCTCTCTTCTCAAGAACACAATAGAATAGCAGTGGCAGTGTCATTGCCCGCCGCCAAATGCACCACCCTGCCTTTTTTTTCTCCTCCATTTTTTAATTATAATCTGCCTTTCATCTCTCACGTTTATTTTGCAGCTAAGGGTGAGGGAGAGGGCAATCCGCGATTCCATCATTGTGGAGGCTTGTGCGAGGGCGAAATCTCTTCACTCTTCTCACCACCACAACCGCCATCATCTTCACCATTACCAATCTGCCCCAAGTCATATTGTTCAACCGTCCCCCAAACCCTAGATTTCCCCACTCAGGTGTAGTGGCGTTTTTTCATGAAAAAACCCTATTTCAAATTCACTTTTGCAATTACTGTATGTTTGTATAATCCCTTTATTTTGATTGATTGAATTGTTTGTTTCCACACTTTTTTGTTTTGGCCAAACACGAAGATGTTTATTAAATATAAGAAAGAAAACGAAGATGTTTCTACACTCATTTATGCATGTTGTTGCAGATAGCCAATGGTAGAGGGATCGGTCTTGGCACCACCATCAACTTTTGTTCATCTTGTTCTTAAAGGTGATTAATGTAACTTGATCAAGTTATTTAAGTTTGTTGATGTCAAATTGGAATTTTGAGGTTTTAATTAATTACTATCGGGTATTTTAGGGGTGTATTCAATTAAGGATTGTGAAGGATTTTAAAATTTATGGATTTTAAAGTATTTCAAAAGATTTAATAGATTTTGATGAAGTTTAAAGGATTCTTACGGATTATTATGAATTTGTTATTAGCAATAGGAAGTCATGAAAGAACACCACCTACTGAAATCATTACTTGGGATATGCTCTGCTAAAATCAATTTCTCACCAAATTCATCCAATTTTCAATAGATCTCTACGACCTTTAGATGAGATCCATATCTAAAGAGAAAAATAAAACATGAACTTTTACATCAACCTTTATCCAACTACACCCAAACTCTTTTTTATACCTTTACTAGACATTATTGCCCTGATCTTAGCGACATCTTTCCACATCCATTTGGCAGCATAAATATTGGATACCAATATATAAATCAATTCCATTTGGGTTTCAAACTCGAAAAGTTCCCTTTACAGCGTCTTTTCCCATTTTCACATTTCCATGATTGCAACTCATCGAACTCTATCCCAATTTTGATTACAAGATAATGAATCTTCTTGTAATCTTTTATCTTTCTAGTAGGAATGTTAGCAATCTGATGGATTTGGAACAAAAAACGATACAAAATTATATCGAAAAACTTCGTATTCTTCTCATACTTCATTATTGCAGTAATGCTTAGGATGCTAGAGTATGAGAATTATTGAAACCAAAAACCTGATAATCCAATTGAAGACAATGGCATTTACCGTAAAAATCAACCAAAGTGTGTAAATGGCAAGTGTTGGTCCATCACCCAATTTAACAATATGGACATGAATCTAAATGACAATATTTTTCATAGTGGCATTTACATCATAACCAGAAATCAATGTGTTGATAGAAACAATATCTTTGTGAGACATTTCATCAAACAAATGGTGTGCTTTAACTACACCATAGTAAAATAACACGGACAAAAGATGTAAAGGGCATAAAAAATTACAAATATGAAATTCTCATTGCAATGTTAGATGTTATGTATTCTGCAGTAGTAGTTGTATGCTTGTATGGATGTTAATGAGTCCGACTGTGATGGGGATGCATGGTGGAAATAGTGGGTATAGTAGTTGTTTAGATATTCAATTGTAGGATTTGTTCTTCCTTTTGCCTTTAATTGAAAGAGTACATTTATGCAAAAAATCAACTTTTACTCGTTCCCTTCCTAATCTTCTTCCTTATTTGTGTACATTTTGCTTGAAATCAATTCAAAGCTATTGGGCACTAACATTGGATTGGTGTGAGGGGTAGATTCGTAACAAATGGATGATGTGTTTAATTGAGATTGAGATGGGGGAGTTTGTTGATCTTCGTCATAAAAAACAAGAACCCTAGAAGAAAAGAGAGAGAGATAAGAATGAGAGATAGAAAATAAAAATCCGTCGAAATATGGGAGGAATGTTGGATTTGAAATTACTCTTGTTATTTATACTTTATACTCACATGTTCTTCAAAATCTACAACTTTTACAAATCTATCAAAATCCATTTTTTTTAATACCCTTGATTTTGGTGGACTTTTGAAAAACATGAAATTGAATTCCTCTGATTTTAATGGATTTTAAAACAATTCTTTAAATCCATATTGAATACTCCTAGACTTAGATAGATTCTTTTAAATATTTAATTGAATACCTCTGAATTTTTAAAATCTTTCACAATCTTTAATTAAATTTTTTATTTCCTTTTTGTTGTTGAATATTGGAATGTTGAGTTTAGTCACCCAAATTTATTATTGGGGCAGTGAATTATTTGATGTTGAATTGGAAGTTTGAGTTGGGTCCCAAATTTATTATTGGGGTAGTGAATTATTGACGTTGAATTGGAAGTTTGAGTTTGGTCGCTTGAACGGATTATTGGGTAGTTTTTAAATCTAATCTAGAGAGCATATCATTGAATTCTTTGATGTTAAATTGGAGTTCAGTCGCTCGTGTTGATTATTGTGAAATTTTATCCATAAAAAAAAAAAAAATTTGCTCATAAACTTAACACGATTATTGACGATTTTAGTAACCATGACTAGGGTTGCATCATTTAGAACTTGTGTTGAATGGAGGGAAATTGTGTTATAATTTCAACCTCTGCAAGAGAGAATGGTGAACTATATATTTATGTTATGTCTTTTACTCTTGTTGTCAATTATGATCGATACGAAGAACATACCAAACCATACTGTTATCTCAAATTCGTAGATGTTTTTTTACAACTAAAATGACACTTCACATAATATCGTCGAAATAAATGGGTCTACATTTTATGTATAGTAAATGTGGATAACAGACCATTCGATTAAGATTAAGTGGATTAATTGGATTTAATTGGTCTACTTATGTAATATATCTTGACAATAAAGATTACTAAAACAAGTATTATAGAACAACAAAAGTCTTATTATAGGACAAATTATGTAGTCATGTCTAAAACATTTGCAACAACCATCACCACCCAACAACAGAACAATTAATCTCGAATCAGTGAGAGCTAAGAGTAAGTTATTCTTCTTCTTTCTTATCGGGTTTCAAAATTGGTAAAGTTTAATTGCATTTGTTTGTCTTCTAATATAATATAAACTAGTTGTCAAGATGTGTTACACAATATATGCTCCACAAAACTCCACCAAAGCAATAAGAAACAAGTACAGACGAAGAATTAAGTTACGAGCCAAATCTTCAACTCTTTTCTTTGCTTATTGAAATTTTATCTAAACAAAACCAAAGTACATAATATACTAGGGGTAGTAGAGTGGGATCCCCCATTACAACAATAAGAAAAAACCTTCAAGCAATCGTTGTTCAAACATTGTGGATATTATAGAGGATCAGGGTTTTCATTGCCCCTTATACAATTTCATTCCGACTTCTTTGAAGTTCCAGCTAGCTCTGGATCAGTTTGATAGTATAAAATTTCACCTTCATCACTAACATAATGGTCACTTCTGAAACTTTTTATTAGAGTATCAACTAAGTGGAATGGTAGAAATCCAGATTTCTTAGGTTCACGGTAGTACTTTCCGAGCACTGGCTTTGCTGCCTCAGTCTGAAATGTTCAAAATATAGAATAGCAAACCATTAGCATTTATCTGAAGTAATCCATTTGCAACAGTTCTAGTGAAGAAAACAGACTTACAGCTTCTACAGTGTTGTAATGTGGGATTTGAGGGAAGAGATGATGTATCACATGAGTTCCAGCGTTATGGTGGATATTGTTGATCACTCCATAGTCACGATCAATTGTCGTAAGCCCTCCTCTTAGAGGAGTCCACTCCTGTTTCATTAAAGCAAATATCAAATCAACTCCAAGCTCTCAACGCAAGTATTTCCAACAATTTAGCTGATCTCTTTGTTCTCGATTCTAATAAATGAATAACATCTGTAAGGCTAGTCAAAACGTTCACACACCTT
The DNA here is from genome assembly GCA_003290165.1 of Berberis thunbergii. Taxonomy (NCBI): domain Eukaryota; kingdom Viridiplantae; phylum Streptophyta; class Magnoliopsida; order Ranunculales; family Berberidaceae; genus Berberis; species Berberis thunbergii. Next base: position 67,181 of record QNQO01003093.1, read on the forward strand.
TCCTCGGTACCATGGGACTTTATCCTCATACCCATGATGATGCAAGTAAGTCACAACATCCAGCAACATGACAAAGATCTGGATGCCAAAGCAAATTCAAAGTTTCGATCAGCTCAGCAATTTTAAGATGCTGAATTTACTCAACCAATTCAATCAAGAATGTCGAATATACCCAGTATGGAATGCCGTAGAGTTTGAGCATCTGAACAGGACCCATTACAAAAGATAATCCTACAAGTAATGCCACCATAGCAAAATAACAAACCGTAGAAGTGATCACATCTTTTCTCTCATTAGGCACGAACATGAGGCTGTTAGGATCGTAATGAGAACCTCTATTTCCAAAGTTTTGCCCGCCTGTAACCAAGCCAAGCATTTCATCACAAAATAATCGAAAATAACTAAATTGATAATTTTCTTCAAGCTAGTATCGACTCACCAAATAAAATGGGAAAACTAGTGTAGCGGCAGGGAGTGTAAACCTCATCATGTGATTAAAGTCGTCCAAACTTCTGTAAAGGCTTTCAGGCATCTGCAAGAGAGATGGTAAACTGTAAATTCAATCTAACAAAGCAAGTTCTTAGGACAGAGAAGTCGAGTACTAACTGGAATCCATGATTCATCATTTTCAACATGCCCTATGTTCTGATGATGAGTCCTATGGCTGATTCTCCTGTAAGTTAACTAAGTTTGCATTGTTAGTATGTAGCACACATATAATATGAAAAAAACAGGTTCTGAATAATAGTAGAGAAAAAGCATAAAAATAAAACAACATAAACTGATTACGTAAAGTGAAATCTAAATCACATAACAGAAATATTAGACCAAGGCTCGAGTTACACATGGTGTCCTTAAAGCAGATTCGCCACTCACCGAGGGTGCATGAGGATGTTGACATCTGCCTTCCAGGATACAACGGCTGAACAATAGTGTTTGAGCACCACAAAACTGCTCTAGAACTCTATCACACTAACACTTGAAAGGAAGAAAGTATTCTTAAAAGGCATGGGTTTGATTTTTGTGTTCAACCGTTATAAAGTCCATTTATTTTTCTTTATTCAATTTAACAATCTTCAAGATTGAAGATTGAAACAATGAGGTTACCATAACTTACCATCCATTGTATGGTACTAGAATTGATGAATGGAGGATATGTCCAACCACACTGTTCAGCTTGTGATTATTTGAAAAGCTTCCATGGCCACTGCAAATTATCGAACATACAATCTAATTACTACTCAATTTCATCAAAACAAGGCAATGGGTATACGTAGAAAGAATGAAATTTTTTTTTTTACCAGTCATGGCCAAGAATAAAGAGTGCCCAAAACATAGTCCCTTGAGCAACCCAATACAGAGGCCAAACAATCCAGTTATTCAACGAAGCCGCGACCGCGGCCAACCCGAAAACAACGATCACATCTCTAACAACATAACTCATAGATTTCCATGTGTCCTTGACCCAGCAATGTTTTGGAATAGCAGCTCGGATTTCAGCCAAATCAAACGGAGGGGGTGCACCTGGGTCAAAATTGTCTTCTTCATCAACCCCGTTGACACTGCTTTTGTTCTCCTCCTCTTCAGAAGGAACACTCATAGGAACATTAACTTTCAATCCCCAGTCTCTGCTTCTACCCCCATTGGATTGAACCCAGATCCGACTGGAATCTGTTCTCGAACCACTAACCTTACAAACAGGTATTCTGCTGCTAATGGTGGTCAACCCAGTTCTGGGTTTCAGGAATTGGCTAGGGAACGGTCTTATTCCACATTCTGATAACACCCAACTCGCCATTTATCGATAAATCCTTGTGATCACAAAGATTATATTTTCCCAGGCGTTAGATGCCTTTGCAGTGTAAGTCTTTATAAGAAAAGAAAGAATAGAGGATTAGAAGTGATAGAGGAGAAAGAAGAAAAAAACGCAACACAGCTTTTGTGTCAAGGGTGTTAGAGGAGACTCTCATTCAAAAATGCCATGTTGCAAAATGATACAGGATGAATGAAGAAAAATGAGAAAGAGAATAAATAACCATGCAAGTTGATTTGAATGTCTTCAATCAATTATTAGCTACAATAATAAACATTGAATGTCTTCAATTATTACCTACAATAATAAGTATCATAACACTTTTCGTCAATAAAAGTTGGCTAAAACAAAAGGGAAATTCTAAAAGTCATTTTTGTCAACTCTTCCCTATTTACACCCATCAACATCTACATAATCTCAAAAAAAAAAAAATTTATATAAACCCTCTTCGATTAATCACTCTAATTTTTAATCACACAAGGAATCTAATAATATACTCGTGCATATCAATCTACAATTTCCATCACGGAAGTCAAGACAAAGTTTTTGTACAATTTTTATTTTCCTAACTTTCAAATTAATATCAATCATTTTCTATTTTAGAACTCTAATAAAATTTCTAGCTATAATTTTAAATTTTGATGGTGGTTTGAGTTTAAAGTGATAACATTAAGAATTACAAAAAAAATAAAAAATAAATGCATGAACTACTTTTAAAATGAAAAATGTGAAGTTGACCTTAATTAAATGACAACACACTATATATTTAACTAATAGATCTAGAAAAATAATTAACAAAGCCCGAAACTCTTGACTATCTCTATCAATCTTGCTTGTATCATGAAGTTTCAATAAACAATATTTTATAATAATAAAAAGAAGATCCAATAAACAATAAAAGTGTGGTATCTACCAAACGAAAAAATCTAACTGGCGAGGGAAGCAGCGAGGGACCTCACAGGGGGAGGGAGAGTCGTCCATTCCCTTCGGAATGCGTGTTTGAATTTTCAATGCACGCATCCCGAGGAGAATGGATGCCCCCCCCTTGTGGGTCCCTCGCTGTTTTCCTCGCTGCGTCCCTCGACAATTAGACCGGTTCCTACCAAACTCTTGGAATAAACTTGTGGTCACTTGCTTTCACCCAAGTCGAAAGTTGCTCTCCTTAATAAAACCATCAGTCCTTTGATGCATTATTTTTGACACACTAGTTTTCGTGTCCTTGGTCCATTTCCCTTGGTGATTTAACATTTGGTTGCACGGAAAATAGGCATTGAAATAAAAATTATTTTTGTGAATTCGATTTTGAGGTCTTCCTTTCGGACTTGAATTTTCATGATTAGTTTTTCGTATACTGTCATGATTAGTTTTCATATACTAATGAACTCGGAATGCTTCTTGCTTAAATCTCTGTGTGATCTTCGAGGTGTTTCGATTGGTGGTTCTATTGCCAACCAGGTGAGCAAAGTAGAATTCAACCCCAAATTGTCTAATCATGCTCACATCAGTGTCAGCTGGCAAGACTTCCTTCCCTTTCGATTTCATTCTTCTTTCCAGTAGCCACCATCTCCTTGAAAGTGATGTGCTTTTGGGTGGTTTTCAATAGAGTCGCCATGTTCTTCGGGGGCCTAGGTTCAGATAATCGTAAAATGATCATCTTTTTAGTCCCGAGGTGAAGGTGACAATAGTCATTCGTCGCTGCAGTCGTCAATCACTGTTAATTCATTAGTAAAACGAGTGACATACTCCCTTATAGTTTCTTTGGGCTTCTGTATGATATAAAGCAAGTAATGTGAGCCTTTTCTCATCTATTGGCTATCGATGAACCTCGTGATGAAGGCAGTGGCTAACGCTTGGAACGAGTATATCAACCTTGGTGGTAGGCTGTTGAACAAACTCATCACTGTGGATGTGAGATTGGTCGGAAATGTTCGACATAGGATAGACACTATGCTATCTTTCAACACCATTATGTGGTGGAAGTGCTGCAAATGGTCCGTTGGATCGATGGTGTCATCGTATGTCTCGAACATTGGTGGAGTGAAATTTTTTGGTAGGAGAGTCACTATGAGCGCGTCAGATAACGGTGGTCTGGCCAATTCATACAGTACATTAGGATCTGTAACCCAGATCTGAGATTTTAGCTGGGGTCCCTTCGCTCTAAGGGGGCAATCTTTCGGTGGTTCACTGATTTCGAGGTTCACTTGATGAAGTTCCGCAGGAGCTTCATTACTCTCTCGGACACAGTTGGCAGAGTTTTGTTGAGATGGTACTTGGACATGGTCGACGGATTGAGCGCGCTATTGGGTGAGTTTATCCACCATTTTTATCAGAAGATCCATCTGGGCCATGAGTTGATCCACGCGAGGATCTGTGGCAGTGCCACTAGATGTTCGAGATGACTGGGCTACCATTCCATGTTGTGGTGTGGCTCTTTGTTGCCGGACATGATTGGTTCAAGGGTTGTCGCTGGATTTGAAGCATGCACCGTTGGCAATGCAGCTTTACCGGTGGGAGGATTTTTTTATTGTTGCTTAGTTGAGGGTCTTTAGAGTGTCTCATTTGTTTTAAGTGTTTTTTAATTGCTGATTAGAACTGATAAAGTTTCAATTACAAACTCTCTTTTGGAAATAAGATGTTGTTCCTCACAGACGATGCAAATTGATGGTGGCATTGATGGATGGTAGGGCAGGGCAACAGCGTTAGTGAGGCGAATTGCGGAAGCATTCACTGCTGCTATTTGCAATCTACTATTGATGAGAAGAAAAATGAAGGAAGAGGGGATAATAAAAAAAATGGGGCAGGCGAGCAACAACGGTTGTATGGCGGGGTGGGAGAGAAGTGACGAGTGGGGCGGCAATGATGTTATTCTTTAGAGAAGAAACACAGGAAAAAAGGGTGGTGGTGTCAAAAAGCAAGTGGTGGTGTCAAACAAAACGGTGGTGGTGTTAAATGGGGGATGGTGGTGTAAAAAATTCACAGCCTTTGTATCAAAAGTTTACATTCTCGAGATCTACGTCAGTTCATCAACGGCTCACAGAACACGACACATAACATAAGCTCTGTAACGCGATCCGATTCGACTCAATAAAATAGAGGAAACACGGACAGACAGAGAGGCGAAGAAGAAGAAGAAGAGATGGATCGAGTTCAACTTCTTCTGCTAGGGTTACCACTCTTCCTCTTCTGTTCAGACCTCATAAACCTCTTCACTCCACCACCCCCCAAACCCTCTTCTCACCATCACCACCATCATCTCCACCATCACCAATCTGCTCCCAGTCATGTTGTTCAACCATCCCCCCAAACCCTAGATTTCCCCACTCAGGTATCATCGCATCTTTAAAGAAAAAAACCCTAATTCGAATTCACTTTTGCAATTACTGTATATTTGTATGACCCCTTTCTTTTGATTGATTGTATTGTTTGTTACTCACTCATTTATGTATGTTGCTGCAGATAGCCAATGGTGGAGGAATCGGTCTTGGTACCACCATCAACATCAACTTCTGTTCATCTTGTTCTTACAGGTGTTTAATGCAACCCCTTTTGATCAATTTATTTAATTTTGTTGATGTCTAATTGGAATTTTGAGTTTAGTAGCTCTAATTTACTATTGGGTATTTTAAATTTTGAAATTTTTATTTCTTTGTTGTTGTGGAGCTGGAATGTTGAGTTTAGTCACTAGAACTTATTATTGGGGTAATGTATTATTTGATGTTGAATTAGAAGTTTGAGTTTGGTCGCTTGAACGGATTATTGGGTAGTTTTTAGTCCTAATCATTGAAGTCTTTGATGTTGAATTGGAATTACGAGTTCAGTTGCTTGAGTTGATTATTGGGAATTTTTATCCATAAGGAAAATAAAATTTTGCTTGAAAACTCAACTAGATATTGACGATTTTAGAAACCATGACTAGGATTGCATCACTTATAACTTCTGTTTATAATGGAAGGAAATTATGTTATAGATTCAACGTCTGCAGAGAGAAATTTCAGTGATGAACAATTTATGTTAATCTTTTACTCTTATGATCAATAAGAACAATATACCAAATCATACTGTTATCTCTGAGAAATGAAGAAGACGAATAAAAAAAACTTGATGTCATTGTCATTCTGTCTTCTATTTATCGGTGAGAAATGCTTGTGGAATGTACTAACCTACTTGATGTTATTTACATACCCATTTCCCTTAGAGCTGAACATTCATCTCAAACGAAGTCATAATTTTTTTTACTATTAAATTGACACTTCACGTAATAGCAGCCAAATAATGGGTCAACATTTTACTGCTCTAAACACATTTGTTGGTTCAGATAGAAAAGAAGTTGCTCTACAGAGTCATGGAGCTAAGGTTTTGGTATTTTAGCAAATGCCTATGTTGTGAAATATATGTTCTTAGATCTTAGTAATAACTTGTGGAACCTTTAGCTTAGGATTTCAGACAAATATGTCTAGGAAATGCCTGATAGTATGCTGCCAAAATTTGCACTTTGATCAGCGGTAGCTAAGGGTAAGTTATTCTTCTTTCTTATCAGTTTTCGAAATTGGTAAGTTTAATTGCATTTGTTTGTCTTCTATTACTTTTACGTATCATCCTGTTTAAGGAAAAGCTACAGTATTTTACCAGTAAAAAGGGTACAAAACATCTGACATGGGTTTCTTTTGGCAGGGGAACTGCAGTGACAATGCAGAAGATGCTTGAAACTTCTTTCCCTGGGATGACTGTTGTTCTTGCAAATTACCCTCCAACCCTTCCAAAACGCTTACTTAGCAAGCTCGTACCAGTATTCCAATTTGGAGTTATGGGGATTGTAATGGGAGGTGAGCACATTTTCCCAAGGTTGGGATTTGCGGCACCACCACCTTGGTACTATTCTATGCGCCAAAACAGATTTGGAACTATTGCAACATCCTACCTTCTTGGCAATTTCATGCAATCGTTCCTACAAAGTTCTGGAGCTTTTGAAGTTTACTGCAATGATGAATTGGTAAGTTAACCCTGTTTGCTTTGTTCTACGTGATTATGTTTCCTATATCTAAACAGTCTATACCCATGAGCTTTCTGTTTTCACGCCGTAAACAGTTATTGGTCTCTGCATTGTGCATTAGGGAAAAAAAATCTAGAATGCTTACTTGCTACTGGGGATAATGCAAATGTGATTGTCGCTAACGTAGTCGATAAGCAACATATAGCTGTGTATATGCCAAGTCAACTGCCAGATCAATCATCTCAGGGACTGTAGGATACATGCTGCACATTTGTTACATAGACCATTATAGCAACTTCTGAAAAAGTTAATGGGATTGAATGGTTAACTTCGTCAATTCAACCAATTTTCTTTGTAAAAGCATGATTTTTGTTCTATTGCAATTTCAACTTCTTTTTGGCACATGCATGTGTTTCACTCGGAAATACTATTTCAGGGAATCAGCTGGGTAATAATTGATAACTTCCATAACGTGCTTTGTCTATTTTGAATGAGTTATGTTGATGAATCCTTCCAATTTACTTTTTTTTTTTCCTATGAATGATACTTCTAGTTCCTAAAAACAGATTTTATTTTCTGTTGTTGAAAGAGTAATATTCGGGTAGTGGTCTTCTGCATATTATATGAGAATTTAATGCACAACTTTAAATGAAAATTTTGGATTTCTTGTGTGAATACTTCAGGTTTTCTCTAAGCTGAAGGAGAAGAGGTTTCCAGTGAGTTTGGAGTTGAAAGAATTATTACGCAGAAAATTAGCAAAATCAAGAGTTGTGGATGGCGTCAGATCCACTCTCTGGTCATCGTAGTGCATTGGAGACTAACATGAAAGGGACTTGGAGAATCCGTTTTAAGTCATTCACTTGTGCCGGATTGTTAATGGGAAAAGGGGTTTACAAGTATGCATCTGTGTTTTTTTTTTTTTTTTTTAGATACGATGACTTTTTAGATATTGTATTTTCTCTCGGAACACAGTTGTTCCATCCTATTAGATGCACAGATTTTTTTAGTTTTGATCGTGAGATATAAATCTGGAATGGAGGATCACAAGGTAATCATGGTATGCGTGCACATGGTGTACCTCGGCCTTTTCTCACTCTCAGGTCTCCTCATTGCATTTTAGGAATG
>QNQO01003094.1:0-75274 GCA_003290165.1 Berberis thunbergii
AAAGAATTACATAGAATCAACACCACGTATGACTTCCGAGTCGTCTAGTGCTCCAAAAAGAACAATGAGGTGTTAAATGAAGAGAGTGAACAAAATATCAATTTCTAATGAAAATTGAAATGATGACTTCCTTAGACATAGGAAACCTTATTAAGCGATTGAGATCCATGGACTTAGTTCAAAAAGGAAAACTAGTGATGGATAATTCATTGTTAAGCACTTAAAAGTATAATACTCTTTCAATTGCTATGAAACACCAAGTGCAAACCTACTGTGATCAAAAGGACAAACAATGACACATTGTTTTAATGATGTCTATATCTTGCAAAAGACAAGTGGAGTATTGTAGGATACTTCTTATAGAAGTGGCACCTATGTAAGTGTGAGTTGGGTTGGCTTTACGAGATTTTTATCAGGTTGCATTATCTAATAGCACTTACAGAATCGAGAATCGTTCAAGACCAAAATAAACACAACCGATAATAGAATTTGAATGGAATAATGCCATGTAAAGTTTATTGATTTACACCAACAACTAACAGTTCATGATGGGATATTTCATTGATTAGTTAAGTAATTTCGATACTCGTTTACAAAAGAATGTTCAAAGTGAAAGCTACCTATCCTAATGTGGCATTAATCCACGTACTATTGAGATGTCACGATTTCCTCATTCAAGTGGGCGATTGTTGGAAATTTATCTATTTCCATAGTAATTGAATGAGTAAATTGTACATCATGTAAACTAGTTACATAAGGTCCTTTATGTAAGTCTCTAGACCAATAGGTGTGTTGGTTCAATTGTCTTCTGGGAGCAGGTACGTAGTGTTTCATTTGCTATAAGTAGAATATCAAATGATCATTTGAGATATCCAAAATATTAACAATTCATCATTACAACAACAACCTAGCACACAGAAAAAAAGTTTACATTCAAACAAACAAGTTCTTTCTTGTTTATCTCGAAGTCAATTCTTATTTCTATTCGCCTGAGTTTGTGTCTTAAAGTGCATTAGGAATGGAGATTTGTTGTATCTTTGGAGACTAACGACCATCAACGTTGCACTAAGACGGGTCCATTATTGTCTTAGGAACAATGCATTAAGTAAGCCTCATTTTCCTATCCCCTCACTGTTACTGTTAAAAATTTGATGTCAAAAAGTTCAATGGAAAGAACAATTTTAGCTTGTGGCAATGTGAAGTATTGGATGTACTAGCACAACAAAATTTATAAAATGCTTCAGGAGATATGCCGAACACCATGAGAAAAGAAGATTGGAACAAGTTGAATCGGCAAGCATGTGGGTCTCTTCGATTGTGTTGAGCAAAAGAATAAAAATATTTCGTTATGAAGAAAACCTCCACTAAAGTATTGAGGAAAAAGTTGGAAAACAAGTATATGACGAAGAGTATTCAAAATAAACTCTTCCTCATGAAACATATTTTTCGGATGAATATGAGACAATGTGTTATTTTGTCTGAACATTGGATGAGTTCAATAGGCTGACTGTTGACCTATTGAATTTAGAAGAAATTGTTCCAGAGAATTATAAGGCTTTGTGCCTTTTGAGTTGCATTCTAGAATAATATGAACATTTTGTGACAACTTTGTTTACGGAAAAAAAAATCACTAAATTACAATGAGATTTTTATAGCGTTAATTATAAGTACTGGAAGATGGACCTTAAAGTCCATAGGGATGTAGTGTTTGAAACATTGACTGTGAGGGGAAGATCGAAAAGTCAAAAATCTGATGGTAAAAGAAATAAATCTCGATCCAAATCGAGAAGTGGGTCAAACATTTTGGCAATAGATGAATGTGCTTACTGTCATCAGATAAGGGCATTGGATCAACGATTTTCTGAAAGTCAAAGCAAAAGAGAAAGGGAAGAAATACACCAATGTAAATGTTGTTGAACGTAGTAATGAAGATTTTTGATGAGTATTTCTCATCTGTATCAACGTTTATGTGTTCTACCGACGAGTGGATTTTTTATTCGGGTTGCACTTATCACATGTGTCCCCATATGGATGGGTTTTCTAAATTAAAAAATCTAGATGGTGGAGTTGTTCTAATGGGTAATGATCAGGCATGTAAAACAGAAGGGATATGTATAATCCGACTGAAGATGTTTGATGGTATAGTTTGGGATTTGAAAGAAGTCAGGTATGTTCTTGCTTTGAAGAAGAATCTCATCTCAATGGGTTCCTTGGATATGAAAGGTTACAAGATAGCTCTTTCATATGGTGTTCTCAAGGTTGTGTCTAGTGCAATGGTGGTGATTAAGGCAATAAAAAAAAGTTAATTTCTATTTCTTGATTGGGAGTACAATTATGAGTGATGTTGTAGTTATTGAAACTACAAGTGCTCCTTGTAATACTACCAAATTGTGGCACATGCGTTTAGGGCATATTGGTATGAAAAGTCGCAAACTCTTGTAAGGCAATGTTTGTAAAATGTGCTAAACATCCAAGTTAGAATTTTGTTAATGTTGTGTAATAGGCAAGCAGACAAGACTCAAGTTTGACACTGCTAACCGTACTCGTGGGACTCTTGATTATGTTCATTCGGACGTTTGGGAACCTGCCAAGCAAGCAGCATTGAGAGGTATGCGCTATTTCATCACTTTTGTAGATAATTATTCAATACGTGTGTGAGTGTACTATATGAAGCATAAAGATGAACTCTTGAATGTGTTTCTGAAATGGAAAATGATCATTAAAACTCAGACTAGAAGAACCATCAGAAGGCTTTGTTTAGTTAATGGAGGTGAATACAAAGTTGTCCATTCTTGCAAGCAAGTCAGGATGAAAGAAGTTTCAGACACTTCACGGTTAGAGGTACTCCACAATAGAATGGAGTGGCAGAACACATGAACTGTACATTGCTAGAGAAAGTTCATTGTTATCCAATGCTGAATTGGGTAAAACATTTTGGGTCGAGGCTTTGCCATATGCCTGTCATTTCATCAACAGGTTGCCTGCGGCTGCGATTGATGGAAAACTCCTATTGAGGTATTGTTTGAAAATCCCGCTAATGATTATGAGATATTCCATATCTTTGATTGTCATGCTTACTCTCATGTTTAAGAAAGTAACTTGGATCCCAGAGCCAAGAAAATTATTTCTTGGGTTTCGTGGATGGTGTAAAAGGTTATAAGTTATGGGTTCCTAAATCCAGAAAGGTTGTAATTAGTGGGGATGTCGCCTAGTACTGATGAGGAACAAGAATATGTGGCTCAAGTTCCATATGCAAATGCAATGGGAAGCTTAATGTATGCAATGGTGTGACAAGGCTCGACATTTCACAAGCGGTCAGTATGGTAAGTCGGTACATGCATGATCTAGGCAAAAGACACTGGCAAGCAGTGAAATGGATTCTAAGGTACATCCTAGGTACAATAGATGTTGATTCACTATTTGAAAAGGATGTGAGAAGTGGTCAGCATTGTGTTGGCTATGTGGATTCAGATAATGCATTAGATTTGGATAAGCGGCCTTTAACTACTGGTTATGTCTTTACTCTTGCTAAAGGACTAGTAAGTTGGAAATATATGTTACCTTCTACAGTTGCATTTCTACAACTGAAGTTGAGTATATGGCGATTACATAAGCCGTTAAGGAAACAATTTGGCTTCAAGGATTGCTTGATGACTTGGGTGTAGTACAAGACCATCTAGATATCTTTTGTGATAGTATGAGTGCCATTTATTTGGCAAAAATCAAGCTCATCATGACATACAAAGCACATTAATGTTGTTTTCACTTTGTGCGAGAAATCATTGAAGAATGTGACATCTTACTGAAGAAGATTGACACCAAAGAAAATCCTACAAATATGTTGACGAACATAGTTTATGGGGTCAAGTTCCAACACTGCTTGGACTTGATCAACATATTTCTTGTGTGTTGAACTCCTTTGGGGTGTGAATGATAAAAACGAATAATGCTTGTGTGATCAGTTCAGATATGTGAAATCTTCAACGAGATGGAAAATTGTAAAAAAATAAAAAAACATAATAAAATTTTGAAAAATAGAGAATAACATACTTGAATTTGATGAGTTGACTATAACAGATATGTAGCAGTCTATGGAAGCTTGAAGAAGCTTCTCCACCTCCTTAATTTGAAGTTCCGAGAAATCATGTTGGCGGTGTCTTCAGCCGACATTGTTGAAACATAAAAAATCTTTGATTTGTTGAGTCAAAGAAGAAGGAAGTGGAAAAGGATAAAGGAAAGAAGAATAAGATGATGGAATTCTTTGATCTCACCAGTGAAGCTATCCTATTTGCCCGTGGTCGTAGGCAAACTTGTCGAACCACGTTAAATCCCTTGTATGTTACGTGTTTAATTTTTTATTTTCATTTACTTTACAATGTTTACATTGCCTTGATTACACTTTGGATTTATTACTTTCTATTGCAACTATCAATTGTGTTCCGCGTTCTGTTACATTTTCACGAGGCACAATACTGCCCATCCCTCAAGTAACCATCAAGCCATTATTTTTTCTTTTACTTTTAATATATGCACTTGGATAATAGTTTCTGGAGGAACTGACCATATGACTAATGACCATGGTTGCCTTTCAAATTTCATACATGATTAGGAAAACTGTATCTGCTGCAAATGGATCATCTGTTCCCATCATTTCCTTCAAAATTACTTTCAGTTGGAAAACTCACAAATGAATTGAATTATGACATCAATTTTTCCCTACCTCTGTCATTTCTCAGGATCGAATCATGGGGAAGAAGAATGGTGAGGCTATCTATTTATATGGGCTCTACACATTGAAACAGAACCCTCAAGCTTTATCGACTTAAAGCTCTAATATCTGGCACAACGTCTAGGTCGTCCATCAGATCATAGTGTCTTTGTTTTTTCCCAGTATTGTTCATTCCATTCTGTTTATGAGGTATGTCAATTTAGCAAACAACTCGGTTACATTTTGGTTCATCTTATCTATTTCTGTTGTACTATTGGAATTAGAGTAATTCTACGGTGTCTCATTGGGTTTTTTGACACTTCTACCCCTTCTGTGAATGATGTTTGTGGTTGTGTTTTAAAGAGAATGAGTAATAAATATAAAAAAAACCCAAAGAGGCACCATAAAATTACTGGAACTAATACAATGGTATTTGGGGTCCAGCTCCACTTGATTCTTATGATGCATATCATTACTTGTTACCTTTATTGACGATCAATCTCGCGCCACATAAATATCTTTGCTTAAACATAACAGTGAAGTTCTATCTGTTTTTCAAATATCCCAGTATATGGTTGTCAACCAACTTTCTACACATTAAAGCCCTTCAATTAGATAATGGAATGAAGTATACCAAAAACCTCCTAGTTGATTTTCCTCGAAGTAATATAAGAATATGAAACCATGGTCACACTAATATTCAAGGGTGTCCTAGTGCTGATTTGGCTAGCAGCCTGACTGACGATGTTCTACATCTGGATATTGTACTTTTGTAGGTGAGAATTTGGTTACTTGGAAGAGTAAAAAACAAACAGTTGTAGCTTGATCCAGTGCGGAAGCAGAATGTCGAGCAATGGCACCCACTGCAAGCGAATTGATTTGGCTCAAATTGCTCTTGTATGATATGGGATTGAAGCCTCACCTTCCGACAGATATGTTTTGTGACAATCAATCTGCCATTCACATTGCCACACATCTAGCATTCCATTGACGGACCAAACACATTGAAGTTGATTGTCATCTTGTCCAGGAAAAAGTTCAAGCCAACATTATTTGCACTCCATATCTTCGTAGCAGTGACCAATTGGCTGACATTAAGGGCTGCCTCCAAAGACCTTTTCTTAGATTCTCTCCAAGTTGCCTTCGATTGATATCTTCGCCCCAACTTGAGGAGTGTTGACAACTATTGATTGAGAACGAGATCTAGCATATCATCCCATTGATTGAGAAGGATGATTCTATGGGATATCTTCCCATTTTTAGTTATTTATTTGAGCAAATTTCTTGATAAGCAAATCAATTGTATCTCTATATATTGTGAAACTCCAGAGATGAACAAACATGAATAAGAAAACATCTTCTCTCCTTCTCCGTGGAGTAGGCTTTCAACGAACCACATTAATTCTTGTCTCAATATTAAATGGGGAATTCTAATTGTCGAGGAAACCAGCGAAGAAAACAGCGAGGGAGGAAGGACCCTCCATCTCCCTCGCGATGCGTGTAAGGGATGAGACACACATTGTGAGGGGGATGGAGGGTCCTCCCTCCTCTCTCGCTGTTTTCCTCGCTCATTTCCTCTCCAGTTAGCCAAGCTCATATTAAATTGCCAACTTCTTTAAAAACTTAAGCTGGTAGAGATAGATATCTAGCATATGTTAAGATTTGGATCTATGGAATGGATGGAATGGACTTCTAGTCTCGATACCCAAAAGCAGTAGTACTCATACAAAAGCTTGATACGGTATTGGCACTCGTGATGGATAATCATTGTCAATTTTAATGCGTTTTTTTTTTGGCTTGGAAAATTATGATGTAAGCGGATGAGCACGTGCATAGCACGCGTTTGAAAGCAGGTAAATAAATAAATATACTAATCCCTTTCTTATGTTGCCAATATTGGGATGTGATTCCCAATTGTTTATTTTGACAAATCTAAGAAATAAGAATAACACTCGTGCTGTAGTGCAAGTGTTATTCCTGTTAATTTTTCAAACTCGTCAAAGTTTTAAAAAAAGTTTTTGTCTATCCAGTTTTTAATTTCAAAATTGGATTAGCTTACACATTTTCGTTTTATGTATCAAATGTTTTCTTTGATATATCAAGTAAAGAATAAAATGGAAGCTAATTATAATTTGTTTGTTCCGACACTATCTGGATGTGAGAGTGTTGCTAAATGCAACAACCAATGGAAAAAAACCATAACCCCATTGCTGAAAAAACATGCTAGGTTAAGCCTATATTTAAGTGTTCGTGTTCATGGTATAAATCTGTCATTTTCATTTCATGCACTTTATGTGAGTTTATATGGATGGAAATAAAGATCAAGTTTCATTTCTTTCTACAAAATACTAGCTTTCAAACTTGTGCAATGCACACATTGGCTCGCTTTCTTGCACGCTTTTATTGCTCAGTTCATAGTTAAAGTTTAATCTCATTTCGATAGTAAGTTTGAGAAGATAGCCTTCTCTATTGCTGCTTTGAAATCCTTTTTAATAATTGACTTGGGAAAGCTATTTGCATTACTACTTAGAGTACATCTGTTAGCAAGGATAAGTCGTGAAAATATCATGTTAGTGAGGATAATCCTTGATTGCTTGAGATGATCAAGACATTGTGTCTACTATAAACTCTACTTGTGAGTATGATAGACTTTGCGTCTACTACAAAATCTGTTTATGTATTGTATATCCTCTCCTTACTTTCTTGAAGATACAATTGGCACTTCATCAATGGATCCGCCCACCCCCTTCAAAAGTGCTACTTTCATCTGAAAATAAACTTGAGGAACCCAATCCTTCATATCTCTCTTTGTTTCATACTGATCAAACCCTTACTAGTTTGATCAATGCAACCCTTTCTGAGCACTGACAATCTTCTTAAGAAATTGGTTTGCAATGTAAGTAGCATCGGCAATCCAGGAATAAAGTGAGCCAATCCACTCATGACTCCACTAACAGTAACAATATTCCTCACTCATTTAGTGATCCTTATAGTGGTCGTAGTCGTGGGGGTCGTTTTGGTGGGTGCTCCTTTAGAGATCGTGGCACCTTTGCCAGTGGAAACTATGGCCATGACAATGATGGTCAAAGTGGATATGGGTGTGGTAATTTGGGTTCTCATCCCATGGCTCCTACACACCCACCATGTCAACCTTGTGATAAATCCGGAAACACTTCTGCTACTAGATCAGATTCCTTAAGATGACTTTGTTTCTACATTTGCTGGCATGCAATTTTTTCAACCAGTAGATCCAAATTGGTATCCTTATACGGGCGCAACGCATCATATGACTGGGGATGCAAGCTCCATGTATAAAAAATTGAATATGGAGGCTCAGATCGCGTCATGCTTGGAAACGGTAACTCACTTCATATCAAGCATACTAGTAGCATAACTATCTCTCTCTTATAATTCTTCCTCTTTTCGTTTGTCCAATGTCTTACATGTTTCATCTATGCATAAATATCTTCTTTCTGTTGCAAAATTTACCAAAGATAACATTGTAAGTTTCACGTTCTTTCATTGGGGTTTTACCATCAATGATTTAAATTCTGGTGCCATGTTATTTCAAGGCCAATGTGATGAGGGTCTCTTTCCTCTCAAGCCTATTCGTACCTTGGTTTCTGTCTTTTTTGCCGCTAGGGAATCTTATGATTTATGGCATCGTTGTCTACGACATCCTTCGTTTCAAGTTTTGCATCGTTTAGGATCCAATAATATTTTAGGTGTTTCGTCCAATAAAGTTCATCATTCCTTTTGTAAGCGTTGTGCTTTAGCGAATCTACTAGACTTCTTTTTCAATTAATGAATGATGTGCAATAACACCATTTGCATTAATACATTCTGATGTGTGGATGTCCCCTGTGTCTTATGTATCTGGTTTTCGATTCCATGTCTTATTTACGAATGGATTTTTCTCGATACTCTTGGTTGTTCCCTGTTAGCTTTCTCAGCAAGTTTATGACGCTTAGTATTTCATCTGTCAAATGTAGAATGTAGATCATTACATATATATAGACACTGTGATGAGTTGCTAGTTGTTAAGACAACCTAACAAACTAACATACTCTGGACCACATTAACAGCTGTACTAACAACTAGCTAATACTAACAACTAGCTAATACTAACTAGGCTTAACATCCCCCTTCAAACTAAGCGTAGATACATCAACTACACTTAGTTTGTCACGAAGCTTCAAAAATCTGGACTTCCCAAGAGCTTTAGTGAAAATGTCAGCAATTTGATCAAGAGCAGGAATGTGATGAACTTGGACAAGTCTGCGAGCTACCTTCTCTCGTACAAAGTAAAGATCCAATTCAAGATGCTTGGTCTTAGAGTGAAGAATAGGATTGGCATTAAGCATCACTGCACTGTTATTATCACACCAGATAGTAGGAGGGCTAGAGCAGATGTGTAGTTCAGACATCAGAGACTGTAGCCAAGTTAATTTAGCTGTAACCACAACAAGACTCCTGTATTCGGCTTCAGTGCTACTCCTTGAGATAGTACTCTACTTCTTTGAAGACCAAGAGATTAGATTTGCACCTAAAAACACACAGTAACCAGAAGTGGACCGCCTGTCAATGGGATCAAATGCCCAATCAGCATCACAGTAACCAGTCCATTTGAAAGAAGGGGATGAGACCAAATGAAGACCAACAGTGGGTGTAGCTTTGAGATACCTCAGAATTCTTTTAACTACTCTCCAGTGGGATTCAAGAGGATGTTGCATGAATTGACACACCTTATTGACTGAGTAAGCTAATTCAGGCCTTGTGATTGTAACGTACTGTAGAGCACCAACCAAACTCCTATATAATTGAACATCAGCAACTGGATCACTACCAGTGTCATAGAGTTTTTCACCACCACTCATTGGAGTAGATAAACCATTGGCGAATTGCATTTTAGCTCGACACAACAGATCATTAATGTACTTAGTTTGCGACAAGAACAAGCCATCAGAAGTTTGTTGAACCTGAATGCCAAGGAAGTAGTGAGCAAGACCAAGATCCTTCAATGCAAACTGAGCATTCAGTTGATGAATAACTTGTGAAACATCCTTAGAGCTGGAACCAGTAACCAAAATATCATCAACATACACCAGAAGAAAGAGAGGAGAAGGAGAGTGTCGGATGAATAGGGAGGTATCTGACTTAGAAGGAGCAAATCCAAATAGATGAAGAGTGTGTCTCAGCTTCTCAAACCATGCCCGAGGAGCCTGCTTTAGGCCATACAAGGCTTTGTGTAGTTTGCACATAGCATTGGGACGAGAAGAATCAGTAAATCCAGGGGGTTGCATCATGTAAACATCTTCTTGTAAATCTCCATTTAAGAAAGCATTGTTAACATCAAGTTGAAAAACAGACCACCCATAAGTAATGGCTACTGTGAAGACAACCCGAATGGTAGTGGGTTTCACCACTGGACTGTATGTTTCAACATAATCAAATCCTGCTGTTTGTTCAAATCCTCGAGCCACCAATCTAGCCTTATATCTATGAACAGACCCATCAGCATTTTGTTTAACCTTAAACAACCATTTGCAACCAACTATAGCTCTGTGTGGAGGAGGATCAACTAGCATCCAAGTGTTGTTTCTTAGAAGAGCACCATACTCATTTTGCATAGCCGAGGACCAATGAGGGGTATCAAGTGCTTCAAGCAAGCTGACAGGTTCAGAGGAAGGCATATAGACTTTGGGCTTGTAGATGCCTGCCTTAGACCTAGTAATCATCTTATGACTAGGAGCATTAAGGAGAGGTGAACTAGACACTGACCTGACTGCAACACTGTCATTGAGAATAGGACTAGAACTGGAAGCAGGGTCAGAAGCAGGGCTAGAACTGGGAGCACGGCTAGGAGCATAGTTAGGAGCAGTATTAGGACTAGTGGAGAGAGATGGTGACAAGGGAACCAACGGACCAAGCAACGTATTAGTGAATGAAAGGGACTGATTATCAGTAGGTGAAGAGGAGAACCCAATGGATGCAGGAACAGAAGTAGAGGAATGACTGGTAGTAGGAGGAGTAGAAGTACCAGAGATCCACTTTGGATAAGGGAAATGAGACTCATTGAACACAACATCACGAGATATGAATAGACGACCAGTACGTGACACACATTGATAACCCTTATGTTGTGAACTATATCCCAGAAAAAGACACTCTTCAGATCTAAATTGCAGTTTATGGGAATTGTAAGGCCTGGTGTTGGGAAAACAAGAACATCCAAAGACTCTTAAAATGCTGTAATCAGGGGCTTTATTGAACAACTTTTCATAAGGAGACACACCATTAAGAACTTGAGTAGGAACACGATTGATAAGAAACACATAAGTCTTAACAACATCATCCCAGTATTTTAAGGGAAGAGAGGCATGAGCAAGGAGAGTTAAGGCAGACTCAGTAATGTGACGATGCTTCCTTTCAGCAAGCCCATTCTGCTGATGAGTAGTAGGACATGCAAGCCTATGACCTATCCCATGATGACTAAGAAATTTAGCAAAGGACCTATACTCCCCTCCCCAGTCTGATTGGATACATTTGATAGGAAAACCAAATTGTAACTCAACTTGAGCCTTGAAGTTAAGGAAAGTAGAAAAAGCTTCCGACTTGTTTTTCAATAAGTAGACCCAAGTGAACCTGCTATAAGAGTCAATGAATGAATGTAGTATCTGAAACCATGAGAGGACAGAGTAGAGGCAGGACCCCAGAGGTCAGTATGAATGAGTTCAAAAGGTTTTGAGTATACAGTGGTGGAATTGGAAAATGGAAGTCTATGAATCTTGCCCAAGCAACAGGCAGTACAAACATCCACATTTGTATTAGAAGCAGCAATATTGCATTTGTTAAGCACTTGCTTTACAACAGAAAGAGAATGATGGCCTAACCTAGCATGCCACTGAGACAAAGAAGAACATGCTTTTGTCATAAAAGTATTATTACAAATGGATGCTCTAGGACTACTACATGCTGAGCAAGATGCTGAACTGCATGTTGAGCAAGATGCTGAGTAAGATGTTGAGCAAGATGCTGGAAGACAAGTACTGGATGCTGAGCAAGATGTCGGAAGACAACTACTGGATGCTGAGCAAGGCGCTGAAAGACTACTGGATGCTGAGCAAGGCTCTGAAAGATGACTGGAAGCTGCATTGCTACTGGATGCTGAGCTACTAGATGCGGACTGACTACTGGATCTTGGAATACTGGAAGCTGAATAACCACATGATGCTGAACAAGAAGCACCACAACTGAATGCTTGAAGAGATGAAGAATGTGGACAAGTAACAAAAGAGCAGACTTTGAATGAGAAAGAGACATAGAAGGAAACACATATAAGCCTCGCTTAAGTGTTCCTTTCAAGAAGATTTTCAGTGTGGCCTGATCTTTGACAAAACAACAATTAGGATGGAATTCAAAAAAGACATTGTTATCTCTAGCAAATCTAGATACACTTAAGAGATTCTTGGTCAATTTAGGAACTTGAAGAACATTTCTAAGATGTAATTCTCTTGATGAATTAAGAGAAGGAATAGAGGACTGACCTATGTTTTCAATGGGCACAGTAGATCCATCGCCCACAAACAATTGCTCATTGCCATGATACGGCATAACATTCATCAAATTCTGAGTATAAGGTGTGCAATGATTAGTGGCTCCTGAATCTGGATACCACCTATCATCATGGGACTGCAACTGAGTTGAATTAGTAGTAGTCGGCTGAATCTGACACTGAGGAGCAGGTCTCCAAGAAAGATGAGAATGAGGACTTGATGAAGCAATAAGAGCCTGTCTTGGAGTGGAAGCTGATGATTGAGACAAGTTACCATAACCAAAAGCAGACGTCTGAGAACTCCATGGATTTGAAACAGAGTTATCAAATCGATTAAAGCATTTGAAGGCAAGATGCCCAACTTTACCACAAATTTGACATTGTGGTCGATTAGACTGAGATCCAAATCCAGTAGGCCTAAAACCTCTTCCTGATCTAGCTCCTCTGGTATTGAATGAACCTCTAAACTGAGATCTTCCCCCTTGAGAACTAGACACGAAAGATCTTGGTGATGGTCTGTAAGAAGAAGACTGACCTATATTTACAGAACTATTGATATCAAGATCCTTGTTATGTCTTTCAATCCTGGCTTCTTGAGCAAGTAGCAGAGATTCCACTTCAGTAGCATTATATTCATCAGTTCTTGAACTAACAGAGATTACAAAAGTATCATACGCCTGAAGTAAGCCATCAAATATGGCATTGACATGATCTCTTGAAGAGATTAGATGACCTACTGAGGCCAACTGATCAATGATAGATTTGAGTTTCAGAAGGTAGGCATTGATAGTTAAGTCTCATTTCTTGAGGTTTTGTAATTGGATTCTAAGTTGAGAAATCTTGGCTACGGTGTGGGAATTGAAAAAGACCTCAAGAGTGTTCCAAATTTGAGCAGATGTTAGACAACCTACTAACCTTGTAAGGAGTAGTGATTCAGACATGGAGGAAAGTAGCCAAGAAAATAGAAACTGATCTTGCTGTTCCCAGGTAAGAAACTCTGGATTGATAACGTTGCTGACTTGATCTTCATTGGAGAGAAACTGTGTTGGAGGAGATTCTTACTCAATGAATCTTTGAAGCTTGTGTCCTCTGATCGTAGCCAACACTTGCTGTTTCCATAGCAAATAATTTTGTTCATTCAGTTTGACAGATAAAGCATGAGTGAACATGATAGGTCTAGACTCTGTCATTGCAGAGTTGATAGCATTGGATGATGTGGAATCAGCCATTAGAACTGCTATGAGAAGCTAAGATGAAGATGATGGAGGTATCCAGGAAAAGGGCTCTGATACCATGTTAGCTTTCTCAGCAAGTTTATGACACTTAGTATTTCATCTGTCAAATGTAGAATGTAGATACATTACATATATATAGACACTGTGATGAGTTGCTAGTTGTTAAGACAACCTAACAAACTAACATACTCTGGACCACATTAACAGCTGTACTAACAACTAGCTAATACTAACAACTAGCTAATACTAACTAGGTTTAACATTCCCCATGTGTCGAAAATCGGAAGTTTTACTCACTTCACTCATTTCTTGTCCATGATTGAAACTTTCTTAACATGTGAAACTACTTCAAACTGTTGGGGGTACTGAATATGATAATCATCACTCTGCTTCATTATGTGTTGAAAGAGGGATAATTCATCATTTTTTTGCCCTCACACGACCCAAAAAAAATGGTCGCGCCAAACTCACATGCCTTTCACTCTATAGGTAGAAGTTGCTTGCACTGTAGTGTTATTAATCAACAAATTACCTACACAACATCTTGACTGGAACACTCCATTTGAATGCTTATTTGGCACCACACCATCCTATAATACTTTACACCTTATTTGGTGCTTACACTTCTAACAAATTGCAGTCCAGATCTCTTGAATGTGTTTTCTTAGGTTACAACCCTCGCCAGTTGTTTGTAAAATTTCACAGGTCATGTATATATTTCTCGCCATGTTCGCTTTGATGAGACACATTATCGTTTGCTGTCAATATGAATCCAGACTTATCTTTCTCATCCAACAGTCAATCCTATATGTTATTTGTGCTCATTGTGTCGGTTGCCTCAACATCTATTGATTCAAGCCCTATAGGCATGATGCCAATTATTAATGACTCGATTCAACAAACAAATACTTCTTCCCAACAATACCAAGGTTTAGATCAACAACAAACTTGTTCAGACTTTCAGATGGTAGGCTTTCATTCGAGTATCTTTGACTTGAAATTCATTGTTTAGTTGATTGACTACCGGTTTGGAATCAGTAAAGACTCTAATGTCTTTTATTCCCAAGTGTTTTGCTAATTGTAATCCCGCTATCACAACTTCATATTCGGCTTCATTGTTGGAGGCTTTAAAACTGAATTTTATTGCCTTCTCTAATGCATTGCCTTTCGAGTTGTACAAAACTAGTCTAGCTCCGCTTCCTACCTCGTTGGACGCTCCATCATAGCGGAGGATCCATCATTCGATGATTGGTTTGGATTGTTCTTCTTTGCTCTCATTTTTGTCTATTGGTTGTTGCTTCCTGTGAACTCGGCGATGAAATCTGCTAGTGGCTGAGCCTTGATAGCGGTTCTGGGGGCATAGCTAATGTCGAATTATCTGAGTTCTATTGCCCATTTCACCATTCTTCTTTATAAATCTGGTTTGTATAGTATCGACCGAAGAGGTTGTTCGGTCATAACCGTGATTGGATATGCTTGGAAGTATGATCGCAATTTTCTCGACGACACGATTAGAACGGTCGCTAATTTCTCTAGGGCCAGATAATTGATTTCTGCATCCGCGAGTGTTTTGCTGATGTAGTATGCTGGTTTTTTGCACGCCTTTTTCTTCTTACACCGAACTCACCGCGTGATCAGACACAGAAAGATATAGATACAATACTTTTCCCGTGCTAAATTTTGTTAATAGCTTTGTGCTTCCATGTATGTCTTAAGGCTTTGAAAGGCTTCCTCACTTTCATAATTCCACTTGAATGTCTTGTTCCCTTCAAATTCTGAAGAATGGTAGACATTTGTCCGATGATCTGGAGATGAACCTGTTAAGAGCTGTTATTCTCCCATTAAGACTTTGGACATCTTTTACGTTTGTTGGTGACTGCATGTTGAAAAACATTTGTATCTGCTTTGTATCGGCCTCAATTCCTCTTTGGTTGACCATGTACTCGAGGAACTTCCCTGAATCTACTCTAAAGGTGCACTTCTCCGGGTTCAATTTCATCTTATACTTTCGATGCTGGGAAAACGCTTGTTCAAGATCTGTGATGTGGTCCACTCGGCATGAACTTTTGACAAGCATATCGTCAATTTAAACTTCCATTGTTTTTCCGATTTGATCTTTGAACATTTTGTTCACTAGCCGTTGGTACATCGCTCCCGCGTTCTTTAATCCAAAGGGCATTACCCAATAACGGTATGTACCACTTTCCGTTATGGAAAATGTCTTTTATTGGTTGGAAGGGTACATCTGTATCTGATTTTACCAGGAGTATGCATCCATTAAGCTTAGCATTTCGTGCCTGATGCAAATTTTACTAACCTAAATAAATAGGTTAATTTAGCATAATTTTAATAACTGCAAGTGCACAGTGTCTAACTGGTAGACAAGGGCAAGTACAGGTCGATCCCACAAGAACTGTGGTTGCAATTAAATTTTCCAAGTTGACTTAAACTAATTTAAATGGAGTTACAACAATTAAAATATCTAAATAAAAATCAAATTAAAAACAAAATAAAAAGTTTTAAAGAATATGAGAAAGGAAACCAAGGCATTTAATCCACCACAGGTTCTTTGAGATTTGTGTAATCAAAAATATTGTTTTCAAGATTTAACATGATTAACCTAAAGATTAATCTAAGTTCGCAATTGATTTTAGCAAAGGTATAAACCCCTAGCATTGCGTGTCTTCTTACGGCACACACAATCACAGGTTTATTTTAATTAATCCTAAACCCCTAGCATTGCGTGTCTTCTTACGGCACACACAATCACAGATTCAGATTAATTGATTAAATCAGGCTTTTTGAATTTCAACAAAGGGTACTTCTAACTACCGACTAGTCTAGATAATTAATCATGATGTAATCGGTGAAAGCAAATTATTGAAAATCATAAATCAAATGTGTTTAACGTTCAAGCATAAAGAAAATAATAAATTTAAATATACAAACTCTAGGAAATCCCGTGGTTTCATCGTAGCCTTGGCGAATGGTTTAGCTGATCATGGTGGCTGTGGTCATCTCCTCGTAATGTGGTACGCCGCAACTCATATCTGAACGAATGTGAATCCCGAGGAAAGGGATGCTACAGGCACTGTGGTGGTTCTTAGGGAACTTGGGGGTGCCAATAACAGCCACCCCTTTCTCTCCTGATTTTAACAAAGAGGAGGCGGGAAACGCGCAGAGCGATGTTGCAAGAGAGACCGGAGAATCCGGTGATGCTCAGGGCGTGCAGGTGTGCGTCAGGACGTTGGATGGCTGATGGGAAGACGATGGGAATGTCCGGCGTGTTTCCAGGTGGTGCGGTGAAGTTCCGTTGTGAGGAGCTTGCTGCTGTTCGATTCTAGCGGTGGTTGCTGGCGTTGCAGCTGACGGCGAAGAGAGAGAGAGACAGTGAGAAATAGATAGGGAAACAGGAAGGAGGGCCGAAAGAGGGGAGAAACAAGGGCGGTGAGGCGGAACAGAGTCGCGATGCGGCTCTGTTTAGCGACGTGGTTGTGGTGGCTCTGTCGCGGCGGTTGAATCTGTTCTGTCCGCCTTGTGATGGTGGCCGTGAGGGATGGGGACAATGATGGAGGAGGCTCTGACGCGAAACAGGGTTGTCACTCCCCTGTTTCGTGGTGGTGGCGGTGTTGGACGGTGGCGAGGTGAGATGGTGATGGCGGGATTATCGCACTGTCGGCTCTCCTATCGAGCGAGGATTGCCGGCAGGGTGGATTGGTGTGGTGGCTGGAAAAGAGAGGAGGGGAAAAAGAACGTGGAAAACGAGAGGGCACCTTTCTCTAAGATGGGGGAGTTAAATAGTGTTTTCCTATTATCTTGGGCTTGGGTTTTTAGGTTAGCATTTTGGGTTTGGGCTTAGGTTAGGTTAGGTGGACCTAGGTTTATTAGGGTTATGTTTAGATATGTGTCCCTCTACTTTGTACCACCACTAGAATCGACCAATTGTCATTCCTTAAATTGTCGCCTTAATATCATTTCATCGTTAACGCTCAAATTCCTGTCAAGACATGAAAACAAAATAATTATTATAAATTATAATAATCGAAACACTAACATATATAAATTAAGGGATATATTATGTAATAATTACGTGAATATCAAATACCCCCAAACCTATATTTTGCTAGTCCTCGAGCAAAACAATAAAAATAAAATTCTAACTCACTTTCGCAGAAATCATCAGTTGGACTTACCTTAAACTTGCAACAAGGCTTTAAACCCCTAGATTACCTCTAGTGGACGAGTTATAGTCTCGTGAAGGTTTCCAGAAATGTTACCCACAAACATTATGACTCATAAATTTTCAAAACATGGTAACTCAGTCTATTATCCTAAGAGTAAGAATTTAATTGCAAATTTTTTTTGAAAATAGCTAACAGTCTCACAATAATATATCAAAGAGTTTCACAACAATTTAATAATACCCAAAGGTTAACTAAATTTCATCAATCATTCCCAACTCGAAGTGTGTGTGTGCATGGCCTTATTAACATAACTTTTTATTTCAGAGTAAAACAATTACTAAATCTCCTTTAGAAAGTTTGTTTTGACTTCAAACCTCTCATGTCACTCACAATAAACACTCAGAGATTTGTTATTTCACTCAGTTTATATGTGAGGAAAAGAGTAAATAATGGAAAAAAATCATCTCAGATATAGTAATATGAAGAACGGACTTTTCAAGAGTGGAATGAGTATGATCTCATGGACAGGAATATCAATTACTTTTGAGAATGTTAAATCATACACCATAGTTCTTATTTATTTAATCTCCACATCTACGAAACTAACCATCTCTTAAGATCAACTAGGACTTTAATAGGTTATAATGGGGCTTAGGTAATGGCTAACAAAGAATGGAAAAAGGTATACGAAAAATCTCTAAGAATGTATACACCCATTAAACTAACACAAGGGCTATGAAGAGTAAATCAATGTTCTAACCATCAATTACTATCTTCATTTTTTTTTCATTGACATCGCTTTTGCTTTTTTTTTTTTCAACTACATGCTTTTCCTCTTCTACTCAATAGAATGTTTCAACACTGAGGACTCATGGTATATTTGACTCTGCTCTTTTTAATTGCCCATTTCCAACTAACATTCATCCATATACATTCTTAGATAAATTGGGTATTGATAAGGGGTTAAAAAAATAAAAGGCTATCAACGGCTCAAAGGGCTTCAAAAAGAAACTAATGAGTGGGTAAGTAAAAAGGCTAGAAAAGGTTTAAGAAAAACTTGCCTACATCATTTCTTAAGTTCGGGTTGGTATTATGACATCTCAACTAAATAAACTAAAAGGTTCTGTGCAATAATTTAATTTTAATGTCATTCTCAAAGCAATTGATAAAAAAAATGAGAATAATGAGATCATCAACGACTTAATGCGAACTCAAGAAAAATTAGAGTATATTTATCTAACACTCAGAAAGAAAAGAATGGCTCAAAACTTTCACGGGTTAAGTCTCCACTATTATTCTAATGTTTTCTAGCCCATATCTCATTCATCAACTTCAAATCATGCTAATATGGCTTATAGTGCAAAAAGTAATCGAGTTGAAAAAAAATCTCATGAAATATATTTAACTTAAAGATAATATCAAACCATATGCTTTCCTATTGATATATAAAAGTGACAAGTGAAAGCATGGATTCCTCAAATTTAAAGGCATACTTGAAAGCACATCCTCTTCATTGGAAAGAAACTTAGATTTGAATGCATTTTCAAATCGAAAATTTTCACATAGTCATAATTAACTATGTATTCAATGGAGATTGAGTAGAATACAATAGTTAATTGTGAAATACATTTCATTTCAAAATTTTCAAAAAATGCAGAAAAAATCTTAAACGTCACCCCCAAACCTAAACCAAACATTGTCCTCCATGTATAAAATGATGATCATGACAAATGCAGGAAAAAGAAAAGAGGAGAGTTAGAGTGATATTACCATGGGAAAGATTTTACCAATTTCCAAGAAGTCATCCATCAATGAGGCTCACAAACATAAGAATCATGGAGTTTTCATTAGAAATCGATAAAATGCAGACTCGACATCAACAAAAAAAACTAAAAAAAACAAGTTGTAAGTCAAAACTGTTATGGAGCTAACGAGTATGAATGAAACACAACTGAATAGGGTACTCAAAAATCAATCCAAACTAACAGCAAAGACACACAACTAAAGCTAGGCTGCCTCCTAGGAGCGCTTGGTTTAACGTCGTCAGCCCGACATATATTCTCCCTCATGAGTGATATATCATGAAGTGACGAGGAAGAACATAGGGAACATTCACCTCAAAAGGATGAAGGAATCGTATACCAACAACCTGAAAAGTTGAGGATCAGTCCACTCAAAAATAGCAACCACATGCGACACAAGATATACTTGCACATCCCAAAAGTTGCAAGGACACCATCTAAAATCATATAGAAATGGTAAAGAAGCTCGCATTCCTTGGAAGTCAATAGGGATCTTAAACATGAATAGGTAGCAAGTAGTGATATGCAACAAAGGATCCTCCCTTACTCCTAAAATGGAACATCCTAAGTCTGGTTCCAAATCAGAAGATTGGATAATTTCCACATCAGGATGATGAAAATTGAAATCATCTCTTACAAACAATGGATCCATATAGGTAGCATCAGTGAATATGAAAAGGATGGAAAGTGGTATGTCTATAAATATATCGAGTGGTATAGGTTCATCGTAACAAAATGGATTACACCAAGATGATGAGTTAGACGACGCAACAACACCCCCAAACCTAGAATTAGCACTACATATGGCATGTAGTCTCTCATTAAATATATCTGCCGACTTCTTTGGGACAACCTGTTTTGAATTCAATGTAGATGGAATAATAACAGGAAAAGTATCATCAGTACCTGAAAACGCATACCTGAGGGTGTCAGGTAATTGTTTAAGGTCAAGCTCAGGTGGCTCAACTGATGGGACTAGTTTTGACTCACTGAGTGGAAGAGGTTCCACTTTAGACTTCCATTTATAACTAGGATCCACAATGGGGACCGAGTCAAGCAAATCATTGACTTCCCTAATGGAATCATCAACATCAAGTATAAACTAGAATGAGTCAAACAAGCCTCTAAATGGTCATGTGTATCATGAAAACAGTCAAGGGGAGACTCTAAAGAATGTTCACAGTTTGAATCTATGCATGAGTCACTAGGAAGACATATGTCGAGTGGGTCTTCATGAAAATGTGGGGATAGGAATGTGTCAGGAAGCAATGTAGTTTCAATCACATTATCCGCAAAAACATCATCTGACTCGGATTCCCATGTATTACCAGTTATGAATTGACCCTCTCGATTTTGAATAGAGTGACTAGGAACTCTTCCTAACTCACTTTCAGATAACGCCCCAATAGTATGATCCACAACTATCTCAAGTCTTTGAGTCGTGGCTATCAACTCAGATATGTCCTTAGAATTTTGATCAATTATACTTGCTGAGCGCTGCAAATGCTGATTAATTGTTTCCTCTAAACTTGATGTGTTGGATGGAGGAACTTGGTTATGGTGGGGCATGACATGATTAGGGTATTGAGGAGCTTGAAAGAAAATATGTCCTCCTTGGTGTGAGTGATGAGCCCAAGAGAGATTTTGATTATTGGCAAAACCAGGGCTGTAATAGTTGAACTTTGAATTATAACCAAGTCGCCAATTAGCATTAAAAGAATGGATTTGCTCAGCGAAATATTCAGGATAATCATATTGCAAATCACAATCAGCTGTAGAATGACTAGGACTCGAACATGCAATACAACCCTCAAATGAAACATTAGTGGGAGGTAAGGGTTGAGTCAAATTCATAAGTACATCTAATTTCTGACTCAACGTCATAAGAGCTGTTTCAAGCTTCGAGGTAGAAGGGGAGAAGTAATCCTTAAAGTCGTTATCCTCATTAGAAGGGGAGAGGAAGTCAGGATAATATGCGGAACCTGAGTTGTAATAATCTGAATATGGAGCATAATTAGGTGGTCGCATGGGATTAAATGCATTCCTGCGAGATGGATAATTATTGAGGTTCATTTTTTTTTTAATTATGCAAGCCTAACCTATATATGAAGATAACCTAACTCTAAAAAAAATTAAAATGGTAAAACCTAATCAGGACCTATATGATGCGCAAGCAAGATGAATGGAAAACGACCCTAGATAAGTACGTAGCAATACAATCATTCAGATTGCCTTCGGGTACTGCACAGCTGATAGTTATAGCCCCACGAAAAGTCGAGGTTTCTACGAAGCAAATTAATCTCGTGAGAAATTAATTTACTAGGTAGAGGCTGTAACGTCTGGTAATCTCTACAAGCACTCCTTTTTATTACCTATGTTTGTTACTAATCAAGGGCTGAAATCCATTTTAATTAGCCTATCCGAGGGGGAAAGCACGGAGTTTCCCAGCATAAAAAATATCCTGAAATCTAATTGCTCCTACCTCCTTTTCTACCTTCAGCTTAAAGTGTAATGCCAGTTTCAGAACTATTCCAAGATTGGATATGTTCCTTCACTTGACTACTTTAAACTTTCAAGTATCAAAAGAGGGGTCCTATGAGCGTCTTGTCCTAATTTATCTTGCTACAAATTTTAATAGTGAGGGCTTAGGTCCCTAACCCTAAAATAGATGGTGGTTAACCTATCCGCAGGAGAGAGCACATAATTTTACAGCATCAGAAATATCCTCAATCTATTCAAATTTGCATGCAATTCTAGCTAAAAACAAAACAAGCAAAACACACAGTAATCCACTCAGAAACCGCGTGCAGATGCGGTGGGAAGAAGTTACCTCCAACGTGAACCTCTTTTGGGTTACCTGCAATGCCGGGTAGAAGTCGAGTTGGCGTCGATCAGAAGCACCGTCCACCTAACGGCTCGTCGACTTCTGAGAGTGTCCACGCGATAGCAACCTGTAAACAATTCAAACCCTGTGTTTTTTTGTTTTGTATTTTTTATGCAACCTGTAATATATGCTTCCTACCTGTTAATACCCTCAAAAAAAAAAAAAAAAAACAAGTATCAAAACTTCTAAGACTTAAAAGCAATAACTAAAAAAAATAAAATCAAGCCTATCCTAAAAGCAAAAGCAATCTTATATCTGACCTAATTTTTTTTAACCTAAACTACAAACTAGTGAAAATAAACTCTTAAATCCAATTACACCGCTACAGTCCCCGGCAACGGCGCCAAAAACTTGATGCAAATTTAACTAACCTAAATAAATAGGTTAATTTAGCCTAATTTTGATAACTGCAAGTGCACAATGTCTAACTGGTAGACAAGGGCAAGTACAGGTCGATCCCACAAGAACTGTGGTTGCAATTAAATTTTCCAAGTTGACTTAAACTAATTTAAATGGGGTTACATTAATTAAAATATCTAAAAAAAAATCAAATTAAAAACAAAATAAAAAGTTTTAAAGAATATGAGAAAGGAAACCAAGGCATTGAATCCACCACAGGTTCTTTGAGATTTGTGTAATCAAAAATATTGTTTTCAAGATTTAACATGATTAACCTAAAGATTAATCTAAGTTCGCAATTGATTTTAGCAAAGGTATAAACCCCTAGCATTGCGTGTCTTCTTACGGCACACACAATCACATGCTTTTTGAATTTCAACAAAGGGTACTTCTAACTACCGACTAGTCTAGATAATTAATCAGGATGTAATCGGTGAAAGCAAATTATTGAAAATCATAAATCAAATGTGTTTAACGTTCAAGCATAAAGAAAATAATAAATTTAAATACACAAACTCTAGGAAATCCCGTGGTTTCATCATAGCCTTGGCGAATGGTTTAGCTGATCATGGTGGCGGTGGTCATCTCCTCGTAATGTGGTACGCCGCAACTCATAGCTGCACGAACGCGAATCTTGAGGAAAAGGATGCTACAGGGACTGTGGTGGCTCTTAGGGAACTTGGGGGTGCCAATAACAGCCACCCCTTTCTCTCCCGATTTGAACAGAGAGGAGGCGGGAAATGCGCAGAGCGCTGTTGCGAGAGAGACCGGAGAATCTGGTGATGCTCAGGGCGTGCAGGTGTACGTCAGGACGTTGGATGGCGGATGGGAAGACGGTGGGATTGTCCGGCGTGTTTCCAGGTGGCGCGGTGAAGTTCTGTTGCGAGGAGCTTGCTGCTGTTCGATTCTAGCGGTGGTTGCTGGCATTGCAGCTGACGGCGAAGAGAGAGAGACAGTGAGAAATAGAGAGGGAAACAGGAAGGAGGGCCGAAAGAGGGGAGAAACAGGGGGCGGTGAGGCGGAACAGAGTCGCGATGCGGCTCTATTTCGCGGCGTGGTTGTGGTGGCTCTTTCGCGGCGGTTGAATCTGTTCTGTCCGCCTTGTGATGGTGGCCGTGAGGGATGGGGACAGGGAGAGGGACAGGGACGGTGATGGATGAGGCTTTGACGCAAAACAGGGTTGTCACTCCCCTGTTTCGTGGTGGTGGCGGTGTTGGACGGTGGTGAGGTGAGGTGGTGATGGTGGGATTATCGCACTGCCGACTCTCCTATCGAGCGAGGATTGCTGGCAGGGTGGATTGGTGTGGTGGCTGGAAAAGAGAGGAGGGGAGAAAGAACGTGAAAAACAAGAGGGAACCTTTCTCTAAGATGGGGGGAGTTAAATAGGGTTTTCCTATTATCTTGGGCTTGGGTTTTTAGGTTAGCATTTTGGGTTTGGGCTTAGGTTAAGTTAGGTGGACCTAGGTTTATTAGGGTTATGTTTAGATATGTGTCCCTCTACTTTGTACCACCACTAGAATTGACCAATTGTCATTCCTTAAATTGTCGCCTTAATATCATTTCATCGTTAACGCTCAAATTCCTGTCAAGACATGAAAACGAAATAATTATTATAAATTATAATAATCGAAACACTAACATATATAAATTAAGGGATATATTATGTAATAATTACGTGAATATCAATGCCCGACAACTGCATATGCTATCTGATCTATTCATGAAAGTGAGAAATTTTTTTAGGGCAGGCTTTATTTAGATCGGTGTAGTCCACACACATCATCATTTGCCATTCTTCTTTTTTACTAGCACCATGTTTGCCAACCAATCCGGATAGTTAGCCTCTCTTATCATCTCTACATGGAGTAGTCGGTACACTTCCTCGTTTATTTCCCGATTACACTTCGAGGCCACCGATTTTCTTTTTTGTCGAACCGACTTATTGTTTGGGTCCACTTGTAGTTTTTGAGAGATGATAGATGGGTCTATCCCTACCATATCCTTCATTGTCCATGCAAAAACATTTTGGTTATCTTTCAACAGCTGGATCAGTTCCTTGGCGAGTTCGGGATGAATCATTGTGCCAATTCGGACTGCTTTCTCCGCTACATTGTCGAGGTAGACTTCGATCGTTTCTTCTTCTGATTGTCCGGTGTTAGGTTGATGTCGCGGACTGGTTTGAGCCGTATTGTCGTCCGGGGAGTCCGAACTATTTTCATCAAGTTGTTGTGAATGCTTTTTTGGTCGTTGCAGTAATTGCTATTTATGGGGAGCCTTTATCGCTGTGAAATGACACTCACGAGCAGCTAGTTGATCTCTTTTGATTCTTTTGATGCCATTTTTGGTTTAGTACTTTAAGCATTAGTGCATAGTGGAGTGGACTATGCCCATTTTGTGTATCCATGGTCTCCCGAGTAGCATGTTGTACACAACAGGAGCATTGATGACAATAAAGTCTGTCAATAATACTCATTGCTTTTCTGGCTTTCTTGCTTCGACCAATAGTTGAATCATTCCCAGCAGATGACATTGTTCCCCACTGAAACCCACTATAGATTGATTACTAGGTGAAAATGTCTCATTGGTGAACTGCATCCTTCGAAAAGCTGTCAGGTATAGAAGGTTGGCCGAGTTGCCGGTGCCGACCAACACCCTTTTGATTTCCCATTTAGCTATCATGACCGAGATCACTAAAGCATCATTGTGTGGGAAATTAACCCCGTCTTCATCTTTGTTCTAGAAAGTTAGGTCATCTGCCTTGTTTTTGCACGATGTGCAGACAGTTTTGGTATATGATCTTTGCCCGCAGGTCTCTGACTATACGCTTTCGGGATCAATTGGATTGTTATTTTTCTTCAGCTGTACCGTGCAAGACGGATAATGTCTCCTTTGCTCGCTCCCTTGAGATGACTGCTTCATCCTCGAGTTCGATGAATTCTTTGAGTCGTCCCTTTCTAATATGGCGCTCAATCTCGTCCTTCAGACCATGACAATCTTTAGTATCGTGGCCGTAATCGTCGTGGAAGGGGCAGTATTTGTTCTTGCTCCACTTCTTCGGATCTCTTCTCAATTTTTGTGACCATTTGACATCTTCCCTTCCTGTCATAGCTTTAAGGATTTCACTCCGACTCGCTATCAATGTCGCGAATGATCTTTCGCATTTAGGCTTATTTGGTTGTAGTTTTCCGAACTTCCCTTGATTAAATCTAGAATTGTTATTGGTCTGATGTCTCTTAAGCTGGGCAATTTCTTCTCGAGGTTTGTTGCTCTCCAGGTCTCGAGGTTCATCTGAGCCATAAGCATTTCTACTTAGGGATCCGAGGGGATTCCCTAAGATGTCAAAGACGTCTGAATTGTTACCTGTTGAAGTTTTATTCTAACAGGTGTGGTTAATTCAATGGTTGTCGCTGGATC
The DNA here is from genome assembly GCA_003290165.1 of Berberis thunbergii. NCBI lineage: Eukaryota > Viridiplantae > Streptophyta > Magnoliopsida > Ranunculales > Berberidaceae > Berberis > Berberis thunbergii. Next base: position 26,182 of record QNQO01003094.1, read on the forward strand.
GATGTTAGGCGACATGTCATTTTGTTCACCACATGATTAAGGATTTGTGGAGTGTTTCATTGATCTTGATAGTTGTTTGATTGTTAACTAAGTCTTAGTGAGCTTTGTTACTGAAATTTCTTTTTGGAAAGGAAACTCGTTGTTCCCCACGGACGACACTAAACTAATGCGTCCAAAAATCATCCTTTTATGAGTTTGACCTAACAAACAGATGTTAGACTGCCAAGGACCACCTTTTTGGTGGCTGAAGGCACCCCGATGCTTAAGTCAACAACTCTATTTGAAGAAGGAAGTAAATCTGGACAAAACTCAATTAAAGTTGCATACTTGTATCGAATGTTCCATTTACCTTTTACAATGGTCGCGGTTAATTATCTACGTGACTTAAGCATGTGAGGCGCAACGGAAGGAGATGTTTCTCATAACAGTCTCCTCCTTAAAGGAGATGCGTTTGTGGAGACGTAACTCCCTCCACGACTATTTTTGGTGCAACGTTCTTCTTCTTTATGAGAGAACTCGTGTCGGGCTTGGGTTCAGGCTTTGTATATATCTTTTCAGTAGTGGGCCTTGTCTAGGCCACTATGAATGACTTTATTCTTTTTGGGTTTTATGAGCTGGTCCAACAGATTGGTCGCCATATCCTCGTGATGGATGTTATATGCCACGTGTACGACCGTGATGATCGGTCTATTTTGATGTATCATCAGTTACCTTCAAGAAGAGGTTTTTATGCAACAGCCGCCAAGCTTTGTCGATCCAGCTTGTCGAACTCATGTTTGTAAGCTCTACAAAGCAATTTATGGACTGAAACGAGCCTGGTTTCACCGTTTCAGCTCTTTTGTTTGTTATTATGGTTTCTATCAAAGCAAAGCTAATACTTCTATATTTATATTCCAATGCCATTCAACAATCATGGTTATTTTATTATGTGGACGACGTCATTTTTACTGGCAATACATCTTATCCGATTACTACTTTTATTGAACAATTGGCTGTGGTGTTTGACATTAAAAATCTTGGCCTTGTTCATTATTTTCTTGGCTTGGAGGTTGCCACTGATCCTATTGGGATGTACTTCACACAGAACAAGTACACTTTGGACCTATTGCAATGCACCAATATGCTGACATGCAAACCTTGTTCTACTCTTGTCTCTGCCAAACACATCTTTATGTCTGTAGTGGTGAAATTCTTCTTGATGCTGCCGAATATTGGCATATTGCAGGGGCTCTTCAATATTTAACGCTTACTCATCTAGATATTACATATGTTGTGCAACATGCCTCTCAAATTTTTTGTGCTCCTCGAACCACACATCTTGCAGCTGCCAAACATATTCTTCGTTATTTAAAATGTTCTCTTGGAATGGGTCTCAAAAGACTTGCAATACTTCTTTCACCAATTCAATACCAATATGGATTGACCGGTTGGGAAATTTGCATGCCAGCAAATGAAGAAACAAAGTCATCTTAAGGAGCCTGATAACAAGTAGCAGAAGTGTGTCTTGGTTTACCACAAAGTTGACATGATAGGTGTGTGGAAGCCATGGGCTGAGAACCAAAAAATACCACGCCCATTTCCACCATGACCATAGTTGCCACGACCATAGTTTTCACGGGTAAAGGTGCCTTGACCTCTAAAGTAATGTCCAACGAAATGACCCCCACGACCACGAAAAGAACCACTATGGGAGTCATGAATATTGGTATTGTTGGTGGAATCGTGAGTGGATTGTTGCCCCTTATTAGCGAAGAGAGCAGTAAGCGATGATGAAATATTTTCAACTTGTGAAAAGGATGAGATTTGATTTTCAAAGGAAATGAGACGGGCATGGAGTCCAGAGATCAATGGAAGAGGTGGAAAATTTAGGATTGTAGTGACCATCATGGCATAGTCGGGTCTAAGACCATGAAGGTCTGCTGACACCAAGTTAGTGTTTGTAACGGGTTGATTGATAGCTGTAAGTGAATCTGCTAAATTCTTGGCAAGTTGGAGATATTCGAAAATAGAATTGGTGCCTTTTGTGATTGAGAGGAGTTGGAAACGGAAGTGAGAAGCATTAACTACAAATTTTTAGAGAAAATTTGCTTGAGACAATTCCAGACATCACGTGTAGTTGTGAGACCAACAACTTGGGAAAAGACGGGCCAAAAAGTGTGGCAATGATCAAATTGATAAGGATTTGATCAGTACTAAACCAAGAGAGATAGGCAGGATTGAGTTTATTTTCAAATGGAGGTAGCACTGTTGAAAGGGGTGGGAAGGATCCATCAATGAAGAGCCTATAATTTTGACCAAAAAGAAATAGATGGATTTTAGAAGATAGTTTGAATTTGAGAGTTTAACGAAAACAAAATGGGATATACTAGGAATGGAGGAGGTTGGAGGGGAATTAGAACTTGCATTTGGTCACGGCCATGATGATTGAGTTGAACGGAAAAAAAGAAGATGCAAAAGGAAGACACCCAAGTTAAGTCTCGTGAGAAAAGTATTGCTAACAACATCTATTGAGACTAGAAGCCCACTCCACCCATTCCATAAACCCCGACCTTGATATATGCTAGATATGCTCTCTTAATTTTTCCAATGTCCTTTAGTGAAAAGTCATCACCATCCTCTTCCATTTTTTCTGTATGAGAACTTTTTTCTCTATATAATGAATCAACGCTATTCAGCCATTCATCCTTGATTTTGTTCTCATTGACATACTCAACAAAGTTTCCATCTGCATCAAAATAGCTCTTTTCCCTCTCTTTGTTCAGATTAAAAGGTTCTATTTGAATCCCATCATCAATGAAATTAGTATTATCCTCATAATTGATTTCAGTAGCAGAAATGTCACCATTGAAAAGCTCAGTTGTGATCTCACTTCGCAACTTTTGCGTGCTCCTTGGCAGCCAGCTTAGGGTCAGGTACGTCGGGTGTACCTTGCTCCTGGGCTTCGATGGGTATACCACCACTACTAGCTTTAACAACTTCATCTTATGCCTTCTTCACCTTCTCTCCTTTGGGAAATCTCAACCTCTTTTGCATTAGAGGTTTGCTGGATTCATCATCGTCTTTAGAAAGTGGACGTTTGAGTTTTGAGCGGGGTGGTTTTTCTTCCATGGGAACTTGCTTCTTGTGTTGTATAATCGATGGACATTTGCTATGTGTGCTGTGAATCCTCATTTGCCAACAAATGCCTTGCAATCATACGGGGGCAGTCTCGTGCTCGTTCGGTGGGGAGAGGAGATTTCCTTTCAGGTCAAGCCAAACTGGATCCCAAACAAATACCACAACCAAGGATTGTGATTTTGTTTTCCGAGTTAATTTCGCTCCGTAATTTTAAGAAATACTTTTTTGTGTAAAAGAGAAACGTTCTATATTATTTAAAACTTGTTTTGTTTGACATAGTATCAAAGCTTTGGTTCAAAAAGGTTGGAGGTTTGATTCTCGCCCAAAACAATTGCTAAGGAAATTTTCAGCTATTGCGCTGAGAGAGAGTATTGAGACTAGAAGTCCACTCCACCCATCTTGTAGACAATTGGCAATCTAACATTAGTTTCAACTAATTAACAGTATATTCATATATTGGTAATGATTAATGTTTATTTTATTTGTTTAAAGCGAAGGGTTTTTATTTCTAATAATATATGAGATGCCGTCGACTGGGTTCAACTCTGCGACCTAATGATATCATCCTCCATCGCTCAACCATTGAGCCATCACACATAAGCATGTCCCTACTCATTCACGGAGTTTATATTCAATCAAATGATATTTTTTTAAAAGGTTAGGCTACATTGCAAAGTAATTTTATGACCTGCAGCATATCCGCACGGGTTTAAGATGTTCATAGCCTAATTCCCTTGTCCTTCATCAAAATGGAGAACTTTCTAATTATCAGATGTATTCCCACACAAGCAGTCCCATTATCATGTCAACTAAGTGTTATTTCTAGTAAATGAATTGTGAGAACACAAATCTAAACTTAAACTGTTACGACACTACTTAATGCATCATAACTTGTTTGGACTCTGCTTCAGCAATCTATTAGTCATACATGTAGTGTGCCAGAAAATCCAACACAAATGAATCTTGTAAGTGATGCATTGTTTTGTTCCACCTATCCTTTTTTTATGAAAATTCTTTGTTTGTTGCCGATCAAGGTCGTGCTAAATTTTTTTTCGGAAGCAGACAACTTTTGAGATTCAAGGGAGGAAATTTATGATTCATTCAGAAGATAGTAGTGAAACTCACCCACTAAAGCCTCTCCTAAAAATACCTACCCACCCAATTCAACGTGTACTCTTTGGAAAACACTTCATATTGATAAACATGATTTCATAACTTTCAGTACATTTTCTGCGAAGGTGTGCAAATGTGCCAGTAGTTCAAGCGATATCATTCGATATCCGCACATGCTTTTCTTCACCAATAGCCGTGTTATTTTGTCATGATTCACAACTTTTTTTTTGGGATGGAAGGAAGTGATTTCTACAGAGGAGGACGCAGGAACAAAATTGTTTGGAATGTATTTGTATTCATAAATGACACTGTTTCGATTAGGAGAGATAGAATTAGGGAGGGACACATCCCTTTGGATTGAGAGTATTGAAGGTATGTATGGGGTGAACAGATTCATGATGGTTAGATTTGTTGAAAAACATAGTGTAAAAACAAAAAGAAATAGAGGAATACCATATCTGAATCACGGCTTGTCGGCAATAGGGGCTGGTGAAATCGTTGATGTCGAGATTATTGACTGATCTTGAGTTGAATCACCTGTTGGATCTGCTAAATTTAAGTTGGAAATTAGGTGAAATTGAAGAAGATAAGAGAAAGGAGAAGAAGGTGGTGGAAGGGTTTCCACCGCCCTCCACTACCGCCTCTTCAAGTTATAAAAAGGAGATGGATTTCCCCATTTGAATCAATCCTCCAAATTGTTCTCCCTTGGAGAGTTCTTGAATTAGAGTTTACAAACCATCTTTGGGTATGTACGTGAGAGAGAACAGAGGAAAGTGAGGAGAGAGAAAAAGAGTTGTTTTGTTTGTTTGTTTTTTGTGATATACGCACTAGCGTATATTTGTGTGGTGTCATTTAGACACGTGTATGTGTAACATCATTGATGTTGTGTAGCTCTCTCTGGTTGTATTTGTTTGATCTCACTAGTAAAGTTTTTATTTGTCGTGGACGTAGGTGAGTTTACCGAACCGCGTAAATTTATTTGTCTTCGGTATTTGTTAGTATTTTGCTTTGTAACTTCGCATTTTGGCATTTGTAATGTTTTGTGCAAAAAACAAATTGGTATAAGAGCCGAGTGACGCTTTGTGAATTAAGGGTTGGTGAAAAGTATGTCAGATCCATCAACCTCTAAATCAAAGATGGTTACCGCTATAGCCAGTAAATTTGATGTCGAGAAATTCAATGGAAAGAATAACTTCGGAATGTGGCAATGCGACGTTTTGGATGTGTTGGCAAAGAAGAATACGAATGATGCTTTAGGAGACAAGCCGAAGAACATGAAAGAAGAAGAATGAAACAAATTGAATCGACAAGCTTGCGGGTCAATAAGACTGTGTTTAGCGAAAAAGCAAAATGCTTTGCTATGAAGGAGACCTTCGATAAGGTGTCATGAAAAAAGTTGGAAGACAAGTACATGATGAAGAACATTCAAAATAAGTTCTTCCTCACGAAGCAATTTTTTCAGATGAATATGAGACCCGAGAGTACGTTGTCTAAACAGTTGGATGAGTTCAATAGGCTTATTGTCGATCTATTGAATTAGGAAGAAGATGTTCCAGAGAATTATAAGGCCTTGTGCCTTTTGAATATTCTTTCAGAATAATATGAACATCTCGTTACGACTTTGTTAATGGGAAAAAAAGAATTGAATTATAATGAAGTGGCTACAGCGTTGCTAAATTAGGAATTCAGGAGGAAGGATCTCAAGGTCCATATGGATGCAACGTCAGAAGTATTGGTAGTGAGGGAAAGATCTGAAAAGAGGAATGTTGGTGATAGAGGAAGATCATAGTCAAGAGAAAAATCTGTAGAGATAAGGTTTTTGCCAATAGATGAATGTGCCTGCTGTCATAAGAAGGGTCATTGGAAGATTGACTGTGAAACATTGAAAACCGCAATAGAAAAAGGAAAAATAAAGTTAGATTCGAATGTGGTGCACAATTTAGACGAAGATGAGGATGGTGCGTATTCGTTGACTGCAACTTCAGCATTGGTGAGTCATTCTGATGAATGGTTGCTTGATTCGGGTTCTACCTATCACATGTGTCCCCGTAGGGATTGGTTCTCTAACTTTAGATAGATGGATGGTGGTGTTGTCCATATGGGCAACAATGATGAATGTAAAATTATTTGGTTAGGAAAAATCAAGTTGAAGCTGCATAATGGACTGGTTCGAGTCTTGAATGATGTTCGATATGTACACGATTTCAAGAAGAATTTCATCTCCGTTAGAACTTTAGAGTCCAAAGGTTACAAGGTTGTGGTAAATGGTGGAGCTCTAAAGGTTGTTTCTGGTGCACTGGTGGTTTTGAAAGCAGTTCAAAAAGGTAACTTGTACTTCTTGTAGAGGAGTACGGTTACATGTAATTGAAAAGTTGAATTTGGTGGAGCAACTTGTGTTGTTGAATGCCCTATGGATGTTGCTTTTGGTGGAGTTACTGATAGCTCCAAGGTTGTTTGTTTGAATACCTCGAGGGTTTGGCATTTGCGTGCAGGTAGTAAAGGTGAGAAAGTTCTGCACGAGTTGTCGAAGAAACATTTGGTAGAAGATATGAAGATTCACAATATGGATAATTGTGGACACTAAGTTTCTGGAAGTTCTGATTTGAAACTCCATCCTCGCCAAAGTGGAGTTGGTTTGTTAGCTTGAGCATGCTTTGGTAGATGACACCTTTGGGTGTATGGTGCCTATGTGCGCATTTGGAGGGGTGCAACCCTCAATCCTGAATTTTCAATATTGGTTTGATCATGTTCGTTTGAAATCAATTGCTTGTTTTTGTTCGTGTTTGTTGTGGTCGACTCAGATTTGTGAAATCTTCACCGATGTGGATAATTGTTGAAAAACAGAGTGTAAAAGCAAAGAAACACAAGAATACCAGATCTGAATCATGGCTTGTCAGCAATAGGGGTTGCAGAAATCGTTGACACCGATATTATTGATTGATCTTGAGTTGAATCACCTGCTATATTTAAGCTAGAAATTAGGTGGAATTGAAGAATATAAGAGAAGGAGAAGAATGTGGTGGAAGAGTTTCCACCGCCTCTTCAAGTTATATAAAAGGGAGATGGATTTCCCCATTTGAATCAATACTCCAAATTGTTCTCCCTTAGAGAGTTGTTGAGTTAGGGTTTACAAACTCTCTTTGTATATGTACGTGAGAGAAAAGAAAGGAAAGTGAGGAGAGAGAAAAAGAGTTGTTTTGCTTTGTTTATTTGTTTGTGATATATGCACTCATGTATATTTCTGTGGTGTTGTTTAGACACGTGTATGTGTAACGTCATTGACATTGTGTAGCTGTCTCCAGTTGTATTGTTCAATCTCACTAGTAAAGTTGTTGTTTGTCATGGACGTAGACAAGTTTGCCGAACCATGTAAATTTGTTTGTCTCTGGTATTTATTGTGTTTGTTTGATAACTTTGCATTTTGACATTTGTAACACTTCTGAGCGTAACAAGATTTTTAATCCTAACCATAGAATCTGACATTGCCGGATGAGATTAAAGGGTATATTCCAATTCGTAGTGGTTCAAGTGAACTGTCGCTCTCAGCTCCTTAACCAAACTTTTCCATTTATATTATAGCATATAGAGAATATAGAATCATACTCAGATCAGTGAAGTAACCACAAAAGCATCATCAGTCTTAAAAAAATATACGATTCATCGAAAATGCCAAAAATTGTGTTACCACAAAGAAATATGGGTATAATTGGTATATACTATTTGTTGGCCGCAACATTTGTGACTAGGGCCATGCGATTATTCTTCAATTTTTTGAGGAAAGTCTCAGCTAACATACGACCAAGTTGAATCTGTGAGGAAGTCGCGAGGTGCAATTCATCTGATTGGAGTTGCATACCCTTGGCATCCACGCATCGAACATTTGGCATGTTTAGGTTCAATTGGGCGTGTCTTACTACCTCTACAAAGGATCCGTTTCCTGATGCCAGAGCCACCTGCACATACCCCAAACGTTAGTATTTGCATATTTGGGCAACATTAACATTTCGGCAATTTCAAATGCTTCTCGGAAATGAAACTAAATAATCGAGTCTTAGTGAGTTATCCGTTTGGAACTTCTTCGTGTGTTATATTTAAGCTAATTTTGTGAAATTATACATTTTGAACTTTTACCGAGACATAAAATAAAATTTCCAGGTTGTAGCTTTATTCAATGTGATCATATCTAGAACATTAGATGTTGGTACTCTACTTGTGGTGGCTTAAATAAAAGTTTGAATTTGTCGATTATGTGAAATCAGAGTTCTTGCAATCTTGGACGTTAGATTGGTTCTGATCATCTAACTATAGTTAATTGATCAATTCTATGAATCTCAGCTCTTAAGGAAAGTAATCTAAAAAAAAAAAATCCTAACATTTCTCTCGCTTTTCTTTCCTTATTTTCTCTTTCTCAATCCTTCATTTGTTCTTTGTAAACTCTACATAACCACAAAACTCTACATAAAATGCAAAGAACATAATTTATTACGGGTGGGCATGGGATGGGATGGGTCGAGATAGGACGGGACATGATCAGCGTGTTTCAAATTGACCATGCAATTTTAATAACTAAAATAGATCTTCAGCAAATTGCATGTTCATACATAACCATGCTGAAAAATGAAATAATAAACCAAAATGCAATTAACTAAACATAATGTAACCTATGCCATAATAAACACATGAAGTTGTCATTGGAATCTCTCACAGAATTTAATTTTCATGCATATCTATCATTGTAATTAAGATGATACTAGGAAGCCATTAAATTGTATTATAGGTTGAGTATACAAAGTTTTCAATGAAATCGAATGTACCCTAGTTAAATACAATTAAACAAATTGATCTTCAAATATGAGTTAATAGCCTAACGACATTGAGAATTTTAGATGCTAAAATGTTATATGCATCAGGGAATTTGTATGGGCATCCAAATATTGCAATCTTAAAATAAATAAATAAATAATAAATATTAATAATAAATATTGAAAAATTAGTTCGTGACAGGACGGGATTGGTGAGATTGAAAATCTTCATCCCATCCCATCTCATTCTAGATCGGGACGGGACGGGATCGGGATGAAATTATTCAATTCCATTAAGACCCGAAAAAATCGAGACGGGAAGGGACGAGATCGGGACGGGAACGGGATCGCGGGATGGGATGCCCACCCCTATAATTTATAGAGAAACAAACACACTACCGAACAAAAGGCCAAAAATAGGAATAATAATAATAATAATAATAATAATAAATACAAGGGATACAATAACAATACAGATTGAAACGTGACATATGGTTTTTTTGAGTATTTTCCAAAGAGTTTTTGCGGTATTATTTATTATTATTATTTTTTCTGTAGAGTTTTTGTTCTTTGAATTTTACATAGAGTTAGAATTTTGAAATTGTCGGTAGAGTTTACATAGAGAATATACGAAGGAAGAAGAAAGAGAAAATAGACAAAAAAAACATGAATTTTTTTGGAGAGGGAGAATATTAGATATAAATTTTTAGATTACTTTCCTAAAAAATCGGAAATATTAGATGATCAAAACCAATCCAACGTCCAATATTTCTAGATCCTTATCCGGGTCGACAAATTCTGACTCTAATTATTAGATTATTTTCCTTAAAAAATCGAGAATATTAGTTTAAGTATATAGTTAGATGATCAAAACCAATTCAACGTCCAAGATTGCCTGACTTTGTGAGCCTGATTTACCATAGGGTTGACAAATTCGAACTCCTCAAATAATGTAGTTTATTTGTTTTAACTATAATAAAAAATTGTCGCTACCTTTGATAATAACAAAATAAGAACCACTGAAAATAAGATGGAATCAATTTGGTGAGAAAACCAGACGACTACCTGCTTAAAGCTACTTACAAAATTAGATGGAATCAAATAATTAGGTGAGTAAAAGATGAACTGAAGGGCAAACCTGAATTATAGGAAGCATCGGTAACTGAAGATCAGAGCGCAGATCTTCAAACAGTTTCTCCAAATTCACCTTGTAAGATAAGGCATCCTCTCGAATCACTGTATCACTCTCGCCTTGATACCACAACATTGCTTGAATCCTACCACCTTCTCTTACAGAAAACTCTGCACTCTTAACCAGTTCATTATAAAGCAAACCCCCACGTCTCCACTCGCTTATATTCGTCCCTCCAATTGCACAAGGAACCAATCCTATAACTCCAATTCTTGGGTCCATGACTTTTACTGCATTTGCAAATGCCATCCCAGGTCCGATCCCACAAGTCTTGTTTATGTCTACGTCGGCATGGAGTGGCTCGTGTGCTTCTTCCCAGATGAGTTTAGCATTGAATCGGAGGATTGATGGATTGGGTTGGGCCTCTGGTGGGACTATTCCATCCCATTTATCATCTACAACGCCACCTCTTCCGGCCATGTTGCTTTGCCCAGCTAGGATGAATATGTTCAACTCGGATCCATTAGTGACCTGTGATGATTCTACATATCCGAAGTAGGCCATGAAGAGCAGAGACAATAGAGTGAACATGATAGTAACTACCTTTGCTTGCCTCTCCACTCCACTCCAAGGCGTAGTTTAGATTTCTCTGGCGTTTTAAATGAAAGCAATCCTAATTTAATAATGGGTCGATTTCTCATCCCATCTCCATTGGGTTTAATTTTGTTGACCTCTAGTCAACAAGAACTTTTTTTTATTTTTTATTTATTTCGATTTTTCAATGCCTCATTAAAAAAAAAAAAGACTTATCTAGCAAATGATATATATAATGGACTTATTAGGTCAACAAGGTTAGTCATGTGACGATTTAAAAAGAGGATGTTACAACGAAGGTCGACAGCATTTAGTGGTATTTCATGCTTATTTAATCACAGTAGTTTTAAAATAAATAAATTAGTTGATGCATAATAGAGTAGATCGCAGGTTTATATATCTTTTGGAGCCTCGCCTGGATGTAAATACTAAGATCAAAAGCACTACGGTAACATATTTAATGAATGGGTACTGTATTTTTATTATGGCTAAAGGGTTTGCACTTGCAGAAATACAACATTTACAAAATATGAAAGGCAGCGACTACTCCATATCACCAAAAGCGTTTTTTCACACCATCATGTATTTTTTTTTTCTTTCTAACTCACACTATCACCACCCTAAAAATGTTTAAAAAAAATAGTAACTTAACTTAAAAATAGGGTAACTTTCGATAAATTTAAACTCTCAATTGATACTGATTCATAAGCTCATCAACATAAAAGTTGTAGTACTATAATTTATCTAATAAACACAACTTGAATCACTTAAAAATGTTTTAAAATGAACAAGTTATGATCATTTTACTAAATTTGCGCAAATCTATCTCGCAATAAAAACGAGATAATGTCATTGACTTTCGGCCAACTTATATGCTCGATCAAGATCAATTCTCAAGCTCATTCAAATACAAAAATTGTAGTACTCTGAGTTATCTAATAAACACATCTTGCTAAAGTCGCACAAATCTGTCTCGCAGTGAAAATGGGATAGTGCTCTTGAATTTTGGCCAACTTATGTGTTCTATTGATACCGATTCTCAAGTTGATCAAAACACAAAAAATGTAGTACTCTGGGTTATCTAATAAACAAAACTTGAATCACTTGAAAAATATTTTGAAATGAGCAAGTTATGGTCATTTTACTAAAGTCGCACAAAGATGTCTTTCAATAAAATTGAACAATGTTCCTGAATTTCGGCCAACTTATATGTTTGATTAATACTTATTCTCAAGTTGATCAAAACATAAAAGTTGTAGTACTCTGAGTTATCTAATAAACACAATTTGAATCACTTGAAAATGTTTTAAAATGAGCAAGTTATGGTTATTTTACTAAAGTTATGGTCATTTGAAATGAGCAAGTATGATCATCCAAAAAATGCAAAAACTCGCAAAGTTCCAGGCGAACAGGAAATTTCAGTGAATTTTTTTACTGTTTGCCCAGATCAATGCAAGGTTTTGCAAATTAAGCACAATTTACTATTCCAGGCGCACAAATTTTTTTTTTACTGTTCACCCAGATCTATACAAAAAATTGCAGAAACCTCGCATTGTCTCAAGAGAACAAATTTTTTTTTTTTTTGGATTTTTGAAAATTTTTCTGAAACTTACTTTGTTTTTTGTGAATGAAAATATTTCTGAAGTTTTCATGAGATTACTTTGTTTTTCTCAATTTTTTTAGGGAAGTTGCGATTTTTAAGGGTTTCGATTTTGAAAGAGAGGGAAGAAATTTTCGAGAGAGAAGGAAGATATTGGTTTCAATTTTGCAAGAGATTTAAATGTGGAAGAGGGAAGAGATTCGAATGGGGGAGGTTGGAATCACATTTCGAATTTAATTATGAAGGGAAAATGTTGGTTTTTTGTTTATATAGGTGGTGTGAAAAAATATGGTGGTGTGAAAAATAAAGTAGTGGTGTGAGAGAGTAGAATGATGTGAAAAAACACTTATAATAGTGTGGTGTAGTTGCAGCGAATATGAAAAATACCAGTTTTACTAATAAATAGATAAATTCAAAAAATTACAAAGCATTAAAAAAAACAAGTTACGCCTCTGGGTTTAGCAACATAATGCATTCGGGGTGGAAGAAATTTTTTTCATGGCAAAGAAAATGTCTGAAAAATAATTATTATTAGATTTGGCCTCAACATTTTACTTTTTTTTTTTATTATTTTTTGTTTTGGACTCGTGTGGACATCATGGATGCATGTTAAAGTGTCAGGAAAATTAAACTAATTTTCGTAAGATAAAAATAATTTATTGATATTCATATTGAAGGTCTGAAAATAACCTAAATGTCTTGAACTTTATGACACTTGTGCTTAATTTTGAGTACCACTTGGTTATCAGTGGTGAAGGGTTAGTTTGATGAATGGATACATGAACACTAGCATTACTTTTCAAGTGGATTTGGGGATTTGTATAAGAAGATGATAATTTATGGAGATCGTTCATCATTGATAAATATGGGTGCAATAGATAAGATTGGGATAACAGAACTAAGTACACTCTCTATAGGTGTTTTTTGTGAAAGTCCATCTTTCGGTGCGTAATTGTTTTCTACCCTACACCTCTTTTCAATGTGGCAATAACATGATTCCTGGTGTAGCAACCAACCTCTGAAGGATCTGTTGTGGATGATAGGTTCGGCTTGTAATTTGTTTAGGCACTTGTTTTTTGACACCTTGATGGTGACTTTGCTAGGGATGGCAGTGGAGCAGATTTTCACGGATATCCTCCCCACTCGCCCCGTTTGGGGCGGATTTGGTAAATGATCCATGGATCTTGAGGCGGATACGGATTTCTAATCTGTATCCGTTTTTTAATCGGAGCGGATACAGATTTAGCCATATCCGCCCCACGGATATCCGTTTAATCATTGAAATTACAAAAATATCCTTACACTATATAAAGGGATAAACCTGACTCATTTCTCATTCTCCCCCACTCTCGTCCCCAGTCTCCTTCTCACAGCCAGTGAAGGCCGAATCTCACAACGAAGGCCTCGGTCGTCCCTTCGGCCTCGATCATCCCTTATTTTCTCTCACAGCGAGGGCGGAGGTTGGTCTTAGTCGTCCCTTCTCTCTGACTCAGGCGAATGACGACTCTCACAGCGAAGGCGGAGGCTGAAGGGTCGTCCCTTCATCTCATTCTCACGGACATTGGTGGTCATCTCTGTCTCCTCCCTTCCCCAATCAAAGATTTTCACATCGAAGGTGGAGGCCGAAAGATTTTCCTTGGGTCGTCCCTTCACATTCTCCCGCCCACCTCCCTCTCCCCTCCCTTCCCCAATCAAAGATCAAATCTGATCTCAGATCTCAGAGATCAATTTTTTTTTTTTTTTTTTTGTAATTGTTTTGTATGATTTTTTCTAATTTTTGTATTGATTCTTTGTAATTTTGTGTTACTGATCTAATAAATGAAGGTTAGTAAATTAGGAAGAAGAATAACTAAATTAGGGGCGGAGATCTGGCAAACCAGTAACAGAACCGCAAACCGTAAACGGATTAGCAGTGCAGGGCGGATATCCGCAAATCCGCACGGGGCGGTTATGGTTTTTAATTAAAATTGTAAACGGATTGGCGGGGCGGATTTGGAGATCCGTTATTCTTGACTGATCGGGGATGGATTTGCTCAAATCAGCCCCAATTCACCCCGTTGCCATCCCTAGTTTTGGCATTCCTTAATATATGAATGATTCCGCTTGTATTTTGTTTCATTTCTTATCTTTAATAAACATCTCCACGTTTGGCCAAAAAACAAAAAACAACAATAATTTTAAGAAAAGAAAACACAACAATTTTCTCTCCGTCATATGTAAATTCCACAAAAAAATTTCACCATTTGTTCAATTTTTTTTTTATAATTACAAAAATGACATTATAAAAAAGGAATCTTAACTCTCAACATATTTTCCAACTTTCAATCTTAGTTATCTTTTATCTCAAATTCTTTATAATTTGACATTTGTTTCAATAGCCAATGAACAATAAAATACCACTCTAAATTGTAAGATTAGTCTATTTCTTATATTTACTCCATTTTAAAGATTTAGTCTTCGGTTGGAGCTTAATCAGCCTATAAAATCCCAAAAATAAAAAATACACAGATTCTTCCTTTGAGTTGGCCATGTTGGGACTTGGGAATACCTCGCAACCAAAGTTCCACGAGCCAAGCCAAGTGGCCACTTCAGAAATGGCCCATTTATTTGGTGATTTCATTTTCTTTCGACAATTTTATGCAACTAAAATAATTTGCTATAGATGTGCAAGTGTTGAACTTGTCAAAATAAAATTCCAATATAGTGTTGAGTTAATCAAGAGCATCTTTGGTTTAAAGGGTATAATCGGGTGGTCAAACA
Source organism: Berberis thunbergii (assembly GCA_003290165.1). Classification (NCBI taxonomy): domain Eukaryota; kingdom Viridiplantae; phylum Streptophyta; class Magnoliopsida; order Ranunculales; family Berberidaceae; genus Berberis; species Berberis thunbergii. Next base: position 41,300 of record QNQO01003094.1, read on the forward strand.
AGGTTGTGTGTGACTACATATTTCGCAAGATTTCGTCTCCAATGCCATTCAAGTTGGAAATTGCCACTAATCCAATCATGTTTGGAATTTATTAGTACCTTGCGGGTGTTTCGATTATGCTCTCATAGCTCAAAAACTATATTCAAGCTTGCCACTACAAATCTTCTTAGAGGTTCTAATTGAAGCTAAAACAAACACCTTTAAAAACTCTAGTTAGAATAACAACATTGCCAAAACCTGTTTAGGCATCATTTCTATTGTCGATATAATTATTTCAAATTTGCATTCACTAACCAACTTCACCTATAAGCCACTAATCATTTCAAAATTGCACTAAACAACTAAATAATTATGTCAAATGAGTTGAGTGCACATGTCATAATCATACTAATTTTTCCATTTCAAGTCCCCTAAAGTACACATCTTGTATATGTTTTGCATTTTGCAAAATACATTTTTAATTTATAGCCTTTCACTATTTTGTTTGAGAAGAAATTTGGAGAGAAACTAAATACCAACATTAGAAACGATGTATCAAAGTTAAAGTTCATTTTGACATATGTGATTTGAGATTCGCGTAAGTGGGATAAAAGAAATTTCTCAATAAATATCACGAATTGAGCGAAGCGAGTGAGAGTCCACCTTGGGCATGACAAAGATAAATTGGCTAGCACCCATTATCCAAGACCATCCGCTTGTTGGTCGTCTTTAAACACTCATAAAGATCATTTTCAAGATATCTAATAACGGGGATCTAAATATGTATCTTGAGAAGTTGTGTTGTCCTAAACTTTGATACCTTATTTCAATTGTAATTTTCCTGAAAATTTCATCTCGAACTGAACTCAAACAGGTTAATAAAAAATTTGTTTGCAAAAAAGCTAAAATGTAAAATTATAGAAGAGTGTTATTAAAAGTTTGAGGAAATCCAATCCCAATCACCTTTTTCATATTACCGTCAAAAGAAAGTGAACCAATTGAGTGAATTGAGTTCTCAAACATATCAAACTATTGAAACTTACGAACCAAAAACATATTAATCAAATAAACACCTCATATCTTATCCAAATATTACGACCCACCAACTAACACATGATAAAAATGTGTATTGACCTTAACAACTTAGCCACTTGTCTGGAAACTCTATTATTGGTACCGTAGCAGCCCTTTGATCTCTACGCCACCTTTTACTGCCTCCTTGGACCTCTTCACCATGTTCTCATGCAGTCATACAAGTGACAACCATGTTTTCCACTCCTTAATTGTTGTGCTATCCACCACACAAGGCACCAAACCGACCACCACATTCGGGTCAAGGTAACCTCGCCCTGTACTAACATGAACTTGATTTACGACACTCATGCTCCATGCCTGAATACATTCATCTCTTCAACCTAAGCTTGCTTAACAACACGGCTTTGATCGAGCGTTTGCTTCCTCTTATGAAAATTGGTAAGTGTTTATTTATTTGTTTGGTTTTTTTTTTTCTTTTTCCAAATCTAATAGAGGCCAAATCCAAGTTGGCTTGACATTCACTACAATTTAGAAGTTACCTAGACTAAAATTTGGAAGGGTTATTTGCTATGTGCCCCTTATCATAAATAGTTAATTGGGATGTGCCTCCATGATTAATCTGTATTGTTATTTTCCCTAAGACTAGCAGTCAACGTGCATTGACTGTGAGGGCACGCATGTGACCTTTTTTTATGGACAAAAATACCCTTAAATGATTTGATGGTTGAGATTCACAGCTTATACAAACCCAACTGATGATGCCCTTGAATTATCTGATGGCTGAGATTCACAGCTTGTACAAACCCAACTAATGATATGAGGATGAGATTCAAAGTTGTATTAGCCGTAAGGATTCATTGATGGAGAGAAAATGGTCGTTGGCTTCATCCCCTTCTTAATGGAAGTTCTTTCATTCCATGAAATTCGAATGTACGTATTTGAAGTTATTTCACTATAGATCAAGGCTATTTGAAGATGAAAAGCTTCAACAAACCCAAGTTTGAAATTAGGGTTTCATTACATAAAAAACTTACACAAACCTAAATCTGAGTTATTTAATCATAGATTTCAGTTTAAAACACCATAATTAATGTAAGTCAGTGATTTTCATTTAATTTCCATATTTCTGTGGACATTTTTTAAGAGTTGTATGTCATCATCAACCTCTCGCAAGTCTGTTCCATACTAGGGGGCAAACTGAAATTTAAATCTATTATAGGCGGTTAAGTTACTACCAATATTTTTTGTAAGGGGAAAATGTTTGTTTTCCTGGTAGATTTCTTGTAAGCACTGCCATCAGTACACTCATACAAGTGAAGACTACCCTTATTTGTATTATGCATGTCCTTATATAATGTTTGCTCCCACACTTATTTGCATTTTATGAAGGTATGGTAGTCCACACCATTATGTCAAATCCTATGTGAAGGCATACTCAAGGGGTATTGTCAGCATCAGAAATTTGAGGGAATGGAATGAAGTAAGTATCACCTTGATTGCTCGTGTGTTTTGTAATCCTTTTGCTTGTTTTCATATCTAATAATAGTTTTGATGTGGTAACCAACATACTTGGTGATGCCACCTAAAATCAAAAGACCTCTAGGGAGACCAAGGACAGAAAGAAGAAGGGATGATGATGAAAATGTGCAAAAGGAAGTAGGGAGTTGTAGGAGATGTGGATTGCAGGTCACAATAACAAAATTTATAAAAACTCTCATATAAAGCAAACTGATGGTTGTGGAAAGACATCCAAGAAATCTAAGTCACTACCAGATTTAGAAGGGGTAGGAATATCAAGCACAAGGGTGTCAAGTCTAGTTCTGGATGGCAGAGGAAGAGGTGAACTTCCAAATGAAAGGGTAGCAGTCCCTCCACAACAACCCAATCTTTAGCCTCAAATGCTCACAACTCCAACCATGCACACCATTCAGACAACAATGTTTCCAACTCAACCCTTTGCATAGGGAGTCATGCCCTCTACCAATAAGGCCACTAATGAATCCACTGTTCCACCCTAGTAGCACATCTAGTGGTAGGGGCAGGGGGAGACAAGGCACTTGGAGCAAGAGACCTATGAAGCCAAAAAGACTAAGCATATGATACCAACTCCTTTTGTTTAGAAGACTATTTTTGTTAGTGGGGGACTGCTCTTTTGGTTATAATACTTTATGGTCATGCATGTGATACTGATTCATAGAGTATTGGTTTTATGACTATTTTTTTTTAATGAAATGTCAAAGTACGAGTTCATTACTGTCTATGGTTCATCACTGTTATGTTTATGTTTGACTTCAGACTTTAGATGGAATTGACTATTTGATAATATTTTGAAACTATTGAATGACATGTCAGACTTCATATTAAAGTTATTGAATCCAATGTTATGTTTGCAGGTGATTGACATGTCAGACCTAGTGAATTTAATGGGTTATTTGATATTTGCTTGTCTGAAATTGAATCTAGTGTTATTGTTGCAACACAACTTTGGCAAGTTATTCAATGGTTATTGAATTGTTTGCACTTTAGCTTGGTTTGATGCTCCATGTTAGACTTGTTATTTTTACAATACTTTTATTAGTTTGATATTGAATGTTATGTTTATTCATTGTTTGCACTTTAGTTTGGTTTGATATTCCATGTTAGACTTGTTATTGTCGCAATACTGTTATAGGTTTGATAGTGAAGTTACGTTCATGCACTTCCTATTAAGGCTATATAGCAATGTTTTACATAGATTTTCAAATGTCATAGTCATTTGGACAGTTATTGTTACATTTGGAGAGTTATTACTTCTTCCATTTGAACTTGTTCACCTTCAACTTCCTCAGTACTTGCAACTAGAGTAATAGAGTTTTGACCACTAGCTATAAGTATGTTATCAGGTACCCCAACCCCAACCACAACCACTCAGCCCTGCGAGAGGTTGAAGTGACCTGCAACTCTTAACAAATGTCAACATAAATGTGAAAATAAATGTAAAATGCTGACTTACATTCATTATGGTGTTATAAACTGAGACCTATGATGAAATAACTCAGATCTAATGTTTGTGTAATGAAACCCCAAGTTCAAAACTTATGTTTGGTCAAGCGTTTTGAATTCAAATATCTTTTATCTACAGTGCAAAAACAGGTGAGGAACTTGATTTTCATGGATTGAAAGAGCTTCCATTAAATAGGGGTTGAACCCAATGACTATTTCCTCTTCCCCAATGATTATCCAACTTTGAATCTCATCCCTCATATCATCAGTTGGTCTGTATAAGTTTTTAATTTCAACCATCAAATCATTCAAAGGCACTTTTGTCCTTGACATATGGCAATTTTGAAATCAACTCGTGCCCTCACAGTCAATGCACGTTGACTGCTAATCTTAGGGGAAAGTGCAATACGAATTAATGATGTGGGTACATTCGGATTTGCTATTTATGATAGGGGCACATAGCAAATAACCCAATTTGGAATTATTACATCTACTACTTTTTTGGACTCTATAAATATTTTTAAAAAAAAACCCCGTAATTCTACCGATTTATTTCGAATTTCCGTCTAATCTCGAGTGGATGCATTATTACAATAAAGATCATTAGATTAGCAAATGACTATTTTAGCATTCTTATAATATTGCTTGCTAATATTAAGATTTTGGACAAACCAATTATGACCAGCTAAACTATGAATCTTAGTGACACAACAAGAACGCATCTAGAAAAGAAGAATATAGTTTGGTTGACCAAATACTTCTTCAATTTGGTCTTCAATGGGTTTTGTGAGGAGTAAGTAGTAAGTGTCGCAAATTAAGTGGAACATTGTATTTATAAAATTTTAAAATATGATACCACAATTCTAGGGTTCCCTACCAAATGCATTTACGGATTTAATAAAAAAATTGTTGGCCGAACTATATAATTATGTGATTATACCCAACTTGACTATATTTACTTGATGCATTATAGCTCAATATTTCCAATTGATATTGATGCATCCAAATTTTTTCTCCTTGAGATCTGACCTACAAAACAAGGTTAGATTCCAAAGATCACCTGTTTGGTGGCCGAAGGCACTCCAATGCTGAAGTCAGTTAATTGTAGGAGAAAGTGAACTTGGGCAGAGTATAGTGGTATTGTATTTTTGTACCTTTGATGAATGTATCCCCTTTACCTTATATAATAAGATTAATTAACTCTGTGTATGACGTAAGAATGCATGACGCAATGAAGGGGGATGTTTCTTACAACGGTTCCTCCTTTATTGAGATACGTCCTTGAGGGAGAGATTCCCGCCATGACTTGTCTCCTCCGTAAAGTCTCCCTCCTCAGAGGGGAGAAGACTACCGGGCCTGAGATTTTGGCCTTTAGTCTTGGTTGTAGCCCATTAGTAAATGCATATTTGGGCTTTAGTGACTCGACCCATTATTCATCTGTTCCTTGTGATGGATGATTTGTGCCACGTGAACGGTCGTGATTGAAGGAGTATTTGATTTATCATCAGCTACTCCCCTAGTTAGTGGTATCATCATCTACTCCCCTAGTTAGTGGGCTCGCTTGCGTGGCCACTAACTATTTGGCGGTTGGCTAACGAGGTTCATTATTATTTCTCTGCACATTATTAAATGTTGTTGACTGCTGTCGACTCAATGACCACAATTTGGCTTCTATTCCACTACACCATCAATCAGTTCATTTTGACGTGATTTTAGGGTTTTGTGCAGCCATCATTTCCAGCACGACCTCTCATTGGTTGTCTTTTCGTTTTCTAACCCTATAAAAGGGTGTTGGAAAGTTGTGTTATCTTCTTTACGCTATCTTCCATTTTCAGAGCTTGTTTGTTGTTGTTCTTCTTCTTGCTTTCTAAGCTATCAAGCTCTTTGCCATGGCTCTCAAGATATCTTTGAGTGGGATCATTTGGCCCACTGTGTAGCCTTCTTTTACTCTATGCAAGCAACCCAAGCCACCTTTGGATGAACTCCATCTGATGTATTCCATTCCATCTGATTTGGATATCGTATTGCCAAGAGATGGTGATAGCCCTATCAAGCCAAAGGCTGGTTACACAACTATGTACCCTGGAATGTTTAGAGCTGGTTTTTGTTTCATAGTTTCGAAGATTATTTGAGCTTATTTGGATCTTATCAGCATTCTTCCTGCCCAACTGGGTTCTAACGGCTAAAGGGTTTTGGTTGGAACTTAGGTGAAGGGTCTGCGGGCTGGGATTTGCCTAAACGAGAATGTGTTGCATTTTTTGGTGACGCTAGAGTTCAACAAGAACATTGTCTACTATCTATTTTTGCTTGCTTGTTTGGGCACGCTGAAGGATGACTTCCGATTATGGCAGAGGACCTGGTTCTATGCTTCTATGGAATCCAGGATTTCAGCCTTGATTGCAAACCTATTTTGAGGTCGTTTATGACCCCCCAGGAATCTGAACAACTTGTAACTGTCTTTAGAGAGAAGACACAAGAAGTTGGTTCCTTTCCAATGTCATTGAACAGAGTGGCCTCTACGATCTTAGTGCTCAGAAGCGGGCGTTGGTCGTTTATGAATGTGACTCTAGTGTCATTGTTGCTCAAATTGCTCCTCCTGCTGGCATTTGTGATGCTAGCTTTGGTGGTTAGGGTGCAGAGCTGACTACAAGGGCGAATAGTCCTCCTATTAGCGTTGGTGATGTTGGTCTGACCACGACCAAGAGGACTCCTATTAACATTGTGATGCTAGCCTGACCACGGATAAGATGATTCATGTTAGTATTGGTGGCGTTGGTCCTACCACGAAGAAGAGAAGGGCTCCAAGACCCGTTAGTCCTTCCAAAAGGAAGGTGATGAGCGTTTGGTTGATTCTAGTCGGCCTTCAAAACGGAAGAGGCTTGTTGGTTCTAGTTCTGCTGCTGGAGATGTCTCTGCGATGAGTGGTGTTCCAACTGGTCTTCCTCTTGCTTTTTCTAGGAAGAGTCACGAGGATGACTCTCACCGTGCTAGCCAGGAAGATGAGGAACTGAAGCAAGCTAAGGAAGAGTCAGGTGAAATTTTCTCATCCTCGTGCTCTACTGAGTGAATACGATAAGAACCTCCTTGCTAATGCAGGCATGACGGACCTCAACAAGGTTTCAGACGAGGAAGCTCATGTCATTTCGAATAAGATGACATAACCTGCTCTGAAGAAGTCACCAGATCCGACTATGGAGTTGTCTTTGGAAGACTTCGAACAAGATCATGCTTTTGATGAGGTTGTTGATGATCGGGTCAGAGCTCCAAGCCTCCTCTTGTTGCTGTTGATCCAAGTTTGAATGAGCTGTCTGATTTTTTTTTTCTTTCCGTCCAGTGTCTTATCATTTCGTTCTGGACAAGAAAGGGAAGGGCGGTGTGTTTGTCATTACTAGTATTCTAGTTGTTAACGGGCGACCAAGGGTGGAGCCTAAGTCATCCCTGACATCTCTGTGCTCCACCCACAAGTTAGCTGAAAGGAGCCCATTTCTGGGGATAATCGTATCAATACGGATGGTGAGTTCTCTTTGTACTCAAAATTATAAGTTGACTTGCAAGAGAGTGAGTAATCACATCAACTCATGGCATAAAAGGTTGATGAATAGAGTCCCCACGCTTATTCGTGCTGATGGGAACACTTTGACAATGGTGTGAAGAAAATAATGGAGGTAAAGTATCACCTGATTTTTTTTTAAACTTATTTCTTTGCTCTAAGCAGGGGATGTCCCATCTCACTTATGCTGGGATGATGGGGTCCGATTAACGGGTTGTCTGTGAATATGTGTATGCCTTGGAAAAGAGGTACACAGAGCAACTGTTGCAACTTTCTGATGCTCTAGCTCAGGTGGATAAGTTGAAGGAGTATGCTTATCTAGAGAAGTTGAGGCGGTCAAGGAGCAGTATGCTTTTGGAGTGGCATTTGCGAAGAATGAGATGGATCGTCTATGTGAGAAGTTATTTTCCATTGAAGGTGAGTTATACACTGCGAAGGCAACTCATGATCAAGCAGTAACTGTTATTGATTCTCAGTTCGCTCTCCGTGAGACCGCTGAGAAGAAAATGGAGCAACTTACTGTGGAGCTCGCTTCTGTTAAGGTACAACTTGTTGTGGAGAGAGGCGTTAAGGAGCAAGCATCTCAGAAGCTCTTTGGAGTTGAAGAAGAGCTTGTTCGGACCAAAAAGAAATGGTTGTACTTGCTAAGTAGTCTATGTCTAACGCAGATGTAGTAGAGTTCATTAGAGTTGTTGCTTGTAGAATTGAACTCCTTGACTATAAACAGAGGAGGGCTGGGACATGTCCAAGTATCGTGCGATATCGGACAACATTTTATAAAATGTTTCCAATCCTTCTAAGGACGGCGAAGATCTTGTTCCACCTTCTCCGAGTGACCATGTTGATGAAGACAAGCCTTCTTCTCTTTCGGTTGATCCCTCCAACATAGACAAAGCTTCGTCTAATCTAGTTGATTCTATTAATGTTGATAAAGCTTCTTCTCCCCCCAACTGTTCCTTTTATAATCTCCTCTCCTGATGTAATCGATTTAATTATCAATAAATATTTTATTTTCTTTACTTGTATGTCTCTTGTTGTTTTGTCTTCCTCACTTGTAATAAGTGTTGTCTGACTTGGAAGTCTACTTTTGTAAATACTCTAGTCTAACTTGGTAGTTTAGACTTAGAAGATACAGTAAATGCAACCTGACTTTGATGTCCGAGCTTCATAGATATTCTAATCTAACGTGGTAGTTTAGACTTGGAAAGTATTACCTCACTTTGATGTCTGGGCTTCGTAAATATTCTAGTCTAACTTGGCAGTTTCTACTTGGAAAATATTGTAAGTGCAGACTTGATGGTCCTGCCTAGCGGAACACATGTCGTTGTTCGACTTAGTTCTTGAACTTTTAGAAGAAGAATCTAGTCTGACGTTCTGGTTATGACTAGCTAAATACACTTCATTGTCTGATTTGGTGGTCGGACAAAAAGTTTTTTTTAACTTAAACATCTAGTCTACACTACAAGAAACAAGGTCATTAATAGCGTTTCAAAAATGCTATGGTAGGCTACCATAGCGTTTTAGCAAACACTATGTTTGTTGGAGCTATAATAAATACAAGGTCTATTATAGCGTTTTTAATTGTAAGTTGACTACTATAGCGTTTCAGAAACGCTATAAATAATGTTGCTATAGCGTTTCTAAAACGCTATAGTAAGTCTATTATAGCGTTTTAAAAACGCCATTGTAAGTTGACTATTTATAGCGTTTCTGAAACGCTATAGTAAGTCTGTTATAGCGTTTTAAAAACGCTATTGTAAGTTGACGATTTTTATTTATTTTTCTTGCTATCAAATGACTTTTTATAAAATCTTATAAATTTATTTCTTGAAAATAAAAATCTAAATGTGCCAAACTTAAACATTTCCATATAAATGGAGGCAAAATAATATAATTAATAAGATAATATATTACATCGAGTCACAAAATCTCTAATACATCGTTGCACTGATCCAAACACCAAAAAACTGTATCATTGAACATTACATAAAAGGAGCCACAATCCTCCACACCACCTAACCAAACAAAGATTGGACAAGATGCACAAAGCTGAAGATCAGCCGTGAAGGACTCTGAACGAATTGGCAACCTGTAGATCCATGTAAAAGCTTTATCATGCTAAAATTATCTTTTAAGTAATCAGCTAAGACTTGGATTTCTTGGGCTTTTTCGATGATGACTCGCCAAGTTTCGCAATGTAGTTTCCTGCATTAATATTCTGAGCTGCCCTCTTAAACTCAAATGCCTTTGCCTTTTTATGTAACCAATGAAATTAACAGTAAGCATGCAGAAAGAAATGACGTTTATAACATAAAACAAATTTATTTGTTTTTACAAGACTGCATTCTACAGTTTTAAGCAACCTAAAAGGCTAAAATTCACATTTGCAATGCAACCCGCTGTAGCAATACACAACAACTACGCTTCAATGAAGCAGTGATTTTGGATGTAAACATTAAAGAGGCAACAAAACAACGCTGCTTTGACCGAGTGGTTAAAGCGTGTGCCTACCAATTAGTTATACTAATACCAAGCAATTAACCTTATTGAAGAGTATTTCTCATAGATTGCAATTGTTTCAAACTTCCATTCAAAAACCACATTAACAGCAAGAAAAGGCATTTAAAGTTTAAACACAAAGGGATACATACCACAACTTTAGTCTTAGGAACATAGCTAGATTGCTGTAAATAAGGATTTTTGGTATTTCCAAGCGCATCATCTTTGTAGTTTAAAGGTCTAGAAAGTCAAAAGGCAACGATGCAATTACACCAGACTGGAGATATGGCTCAAAACAGAGCTGAAAAATGAATATGGTCCTAAATCATGTATCCCGACTAATGTATGATATACCTGTCAAGTAGGAGCCAACCTTCACCAATTTTGGCGTCTACATCGGCTATCTCCTTTTCAAACTTTTGAAGCATAGCAACAACCTGAAATAAGAATCCAAAGATGAGATGGTGAGTCCATCAAAAACACAATCATGTAAACAGGAACAAGTGTACTAGATGTAGGGAAGAACCTTGCATATACCAAATTATATTATTTCTACGCTAAACTAAACTTGGAGCATAGTCATAATAGATTTATATTAGAGTTTAATTGTGATGTATATGAGAGCATAGTAATAAAATTTAGGCAATCACATGTATCATATTGTGATCAGGTCTTAACTAAGACCAAACTATAGCTTCAACTGACACGGTGGACTAAAATTTGGACTCGCCAAATATAAACCTACCATAACAAGATGGGATAACACTAACTCAACCCACCCAAGTTGCTGCCTACATATGACAACTACACTAAACTTGGAGCATAGTCATAATAGATCTATATTAGAGTTTAATTGTGATGTATATGAGAGCATAGTAATAAAATTTAGGCAATCACATGTATCATATTGTGAGCAGGTCTTAACTAAGACCAAACTATGGCTTCAATTGACACGGTGAACTAAAATTTAGACTCACCAAATATAAACCTACCATAACAAGATGCGATAACACTAACTCAACCCACCCAAGTTGCCGTCTACATATGACAACTACATTAATTATGCAGCAACAAGCAAAATGCATGCATGATGACTAGTACAGATAAAAGAAAGATTGTCATATAGGAAGGCAGTAGACATGACCTACTGACTCATAAAATAACCACACATTGCACGAGTCACTTCTAGACAGGTCCGACGCAAGCATGATAATCTTTCTAACTAGATGACAGCTTCACATAATTTCCACATTTAAATCATACTGATAGGTCATGTAAGTAAAACTTCTGATTGGTCCAGCCAAAGTATGGTGAGGGAGACATCACAGATGGATATGCAGAGCAAGTGGTGTGTGGCCTTGATGGTTCTATTACTTGGCAAAATCCACTAAAGTTCTGATCTTTGCACTTTAGTTATATGTTATTCAGGTTCCACTCAGTTATCAACATTCAGAGTTTATATACATCTATGAAGTACCATGCATTGCAAATGGACTCAATGCAAAAATGTTGATCATCAATATACCTGCACTATGACCAAAACATCCAGTGGGTCACTGTCCTCACAGAGAGTACGAGGGATGAAACCATAGTTGTGGGGATACACAACTGATGAGTACAGTACACGATCAACCTGCACATGTAAATCAACACCCTTCATCAATACACAATAAATACAAGAAGGTGAGGGAAACAAAGAGCAGAAGTTTCTTGCTTACCTCGATAAGACCAGTTTTTTTGTCCAGTTCATATTTTACTTTACTCCCCTTTCCAATTTCCACCACCTGCAGAAGTAATCTAAGCTGAATACTTTTTGACGAAAATTGCTAATAGCATTGACACAAACAGACAGCTAAAGGAACAGATGAGAAAGGAACCCATAAAACTGGATATAGACAAATGGTTCACACTCGATGAAGCAAATAAACTTGCAGCATTTGAACTGCTAGCCAACTGAGCTTAAGGCAGGAGGCTGCATGGGAGAGTACTCCTTACATCAGGAGTCCTTATTCATTTGAGGGAAGAAATCACATTATGTTAGAAAGTACCTCGTTTGAACTTTCTAATGGCAATGATCTCCAAGGCACATCTTCAGATTGTGCTCTTCTACGATCAATAGATCTGTTGATGGAGGCCGATGCCCTTGCACGCCTAGCTACTATGATGAAGAACCAGAGCAAACGGAATCAAAAAAATGCATCAGTAACGGAGTGGTTTCCGTTGTCAAATTGAAAAATGAAACACACAATGCCATTTAGATGAGAAAAGTCCAGCTACGAGTCATTATGCGATTACTGATATTCACATAAGTATTACATAATATACCTCCTAACTTATGTTTGTTAGTGTTTCGAATAATGTATTTTATAGTTTAATTATTTTATTTTTGTAGGATTTGGAGTTTAAATAACAAAAGTGTGTTAGCGTGGCGAATTTGGAAATTCATAAACAAAATAACGAAGTGGAGCAGGAGACACTCAAGCCAAAGATTAAGATAACCAAAGAAAAAAAGTTTTGAATAAAAAAAGCAAGAAGATTTGAGTGCAATTTGCAAGTTCTTGAACATGCTTCAGTAATTTTATGATAACTTGAGTTGTAGACCTCGGAATTGGATGATTCTTAAAGCGTTGGAAAAAAAGACTCGAATGGATAAAATGCATATGTTCATAACATTTCCATATTATGGAGTTATCATGCTCGATTTTGGATATACTTGAAGACTGCGAAATCTGGACAGATTTGGGTACAAAGGAAGAATGGAGAGCAAAACCGACTTTTCACATCATAGCTGGATTTAATTGGGCTTAGAAATGAAGCTTGAATCAACAATTATTATTAAATCAATGAGAAGCCCAAACAAAAAGGAGTCTTAGTCTAATTAGCAACAGGAAGGAACACGTTTCTTTGGGTTTCCAAATTGGGACCAATGGAGATTTGATTTCCAATTGGGGTGGACAATAGGAGGAGCTTTGTTTCCTTTTTAACACAAGGAAATACAGCAGTAACAGAAGTTTTTTTAGGCTGAAACACACACTACAAAAAATGAAGTCTAAAACGGCACTTTCAATGCGGCGCTTCGTTTGAAGCGCCGGTAAAATAGAACCAACAACGACATTTAGGATACAAGCGCCGGTAGTAAACTGAGGCTAAAGAACTACCGGTGTTTATAACGCAGCGCCGGTAAAAAGTGACCTAAACCGGCGTTTTTGGTATATAGCGCCGGTATAGAGATACCAATACCGGCGTTTATTCTCGGAAGTGCCGGTAAAAATAAAAAAATCGAAAATAAAAATGGTTTTTTTTTAAAACGCCGTATTAGATGTAATTAAGCGCCGATAAATATTGAACAATACCGACCATTTTATGAAAGCGCCGGTAATTAAAACCAATACCGACGCTTTCTTTTGGAAGCGTCGGGCAAGATAAAAAAAAAACCTTCCACCCTAGGCGTGGGCATCCCATCCCGCGATTCCGATCCCGTCCCATCCTGATTTTTCCAGGTCTTAATGGGATTGAATAATTTCATCTCGTCCCGATCTAGAATGGGATGGGATGAGATGAAGATTTTCAATCCCGCCAATCCCGTCCCGTCCCGAGCTAATTTTTCACTCTGGTATTGATGAGTATTTTCTAGAATGCGTCCCTCAACTTTCTGCCATTTAAACATTTAGAAATACCTGCAATGCAGATTTGGTAGCATATTTTTTACAGTTACCTATTACATAATTACTACATGAATATTAAACTCTCTCGAAGTTCAATTTGTATCTGATTTTCTTTATATTATCTTCCTACTAGATCATCAGATGATGGAACATGTCGTATCTGGGATATTAGGAATACCTATGCCAGTCCTCGCATTTACATTCCAAAGCCTTCAGATGCTATCACTGGTTTGTTTCAAGTTTACATAGTGTGTTTTGGTTGATTGGTTGGTTGGGGTTTTTGGAATTTGGTAATTGAAATCTTAACTTGGAATTAATTGCAGGGAATAGCAATGGTCCCTCAACTAACACCACGCTCTCAATTAGCACTGTTCCCTCAACTAGTACTGATCTACCAAGCCACCAAATATTGTGTTGTGCATATAATGCTAGTGGAACAGTTTTTGTCACTGGTAGCTCAGATACCTATGCAAGGGTAAAACTGAGTGTTATTATTTGCGTTGTGTACATTATGTTTGTTTTAACTTGTTCTTCTATACTTAGCAAATATATTGTTCAAGATTTAAATGCACTGTTGGGTGCATATGAGTTTCTTCTTCAAGAACAAGCAATTTGCAGGTGTGGAATGCTTTGAAGTCTAACACAGATAAGTGCAAACAACCAAATTATGAGATTGATTAAAGAAAATGAAATGCATATAATCAGAGCATGTTGATCTTGTCCCGTCCCGTATCGATCCCGTATGAACGGGATGGGATAGGGATGAGTTTATCGATCTCGTCCCATCCCATTCTGTATCGATCCCGTATGAACGAGATGGGATAGGGATGGGTTTAACTCGTCCCATCCCGTCCCGTGCCCACCCCTACTTCAACCTATTCTGCTGATGAAAATAAAATTATGTTTTCTACAACATCGCTTTAGATGTTACAAGCGCCGGTATTGGTTACCCTTAACCGGCGTTTGTGTTATGAAGAGCCGGCCGAGATAAAACCCCGCCATCCTATTGCAAACAAAATTGTGTTTTTTCTAAAATGTCGTAGTGGCTGTAAATAAGCGCCGGTCAAAAGTTTACACTACCAGCGCTTCAAAACAAAAGCGCCGGTTAAGGGTAACCAATACCGGCGCTTCAAAACAAAAGCGTCGGTTAAGGGTAACCAATACCGACACTTCAAAACAAAAGCGCCGGTTAAGAACGATAAAAAACCTGCGAACCCATCCCGTTATTAAAATAAAATTTTGGTTTCGAAAACGCCGGTTTAGATGTACAAAGCGCCGGTAAAGAGCTAACAAGACCGGCGTTTATTGTAGAAGCGCCGGGAAAGAGCAAAAAAAAACCTGCGAATTAATCCCGCTAATAAATTTTTTTTTTTTTGGAAACGCCATATCAAAGGTTCGAAATGCCGGATTAGAGCGATAATATAAAATCCCTTCAGCGACAATTAATAAAAAAACCCTCGACTTCCTTCCTTCCTCTGCTCCTTCTTCTGCGCTCCCTCCTTCCTGCTGCGCTCGCGATTCCCTCCCTGTTGCGCTCGCGATTCCCTCCTTCCTCCTTCCTCCTTCCCTCTCCTTAGCGCTTCCAGTCCTTCGTGACTTCCGTCTTCCCTCCTTCGCTCTCTGTCTCTCTGTTGAAATCTCTCAAACACTGTGGTGGTGGTGGTACTCATTCAAGAACATTCGAATAACAACCAAAGAGAAGAAACTCAAGGTACAATCGAATCTCTATTTGATGATTTCCAAATATAGAGTTTTTGGTTTTTGATCAAATACCTTGCATTTCTAGCCTTCCAGATTCTCCATATTGTTGCATGAGAGAGTCTTTTCCAAATCCAATCCCCAGCTGGTGTGAGTGAGGAGTATAGAGTTCTGTTAGTATAGGATTCAATTTGTTTTTTTACTTTTTTTTTTGCTATCGAGATTATGCATCTTTAGTCCAACATGTTTGTCTTATACGCTTGTGGTTTTTTTGCAAAATATTGTTTCTGATTCAAGTTGCCTCGCCTTTTTTACTTTTCAACTTACCTTTCATAGTAGGGTCCTGGTGTTCTATCAGGGGAAGATGGCTTTGGATTAGAGCGTTATTGGCAGGATTGTGGCTCATAGGAAAGAAACAATATGATATTGAATGGGATAACTTTTTTTTGCCAAAGTTACCTTTAGCAAAGTAATAAAGTCTTTTGATTGGCATTGGGTAAATATATATGGGATAAAGTCAGAGATCAACAATTCAATGTCCATCTTTGGTCGGGAAAGTTTACTTAGAATGTTGCATTTCCATGTGTCCATCTTTGATTAGGAAAGTTAACTTAGAATGTGACTGCTTATGCTATCTTGTTCCTTTGCATTGTGCTCGCCTAAGTCACTTTGGTTTTTGTTCAACATTAGTCTTTGTTGGAAAAAAAAACAAAAAAACATAGCTTTCATATAATGTATTTATATGTGTCATGTGTTTGCATCTGTTGGTGGAATAGCTCTGCCTTGTTTGCTTGATTAGATATTTTCACTTGAGGATGTTTTCCTCATTGTCATGATCAACCCAATGATAATTTCATTGGTACGTGTAGTCTGGTGAATGAGAAGAAGAATTGTAGAATAGAGACCATATATTTTCAACATTTACTTAAACATCAATTTTGACTCTAGTAGCAACTTCAGAATTAGCTGATTTTTTTTAATTATTTTAATTATTAGATTATTGCTATTATCATTTATTTATTTATTTATTTTTTTGACCTGGCTTACATAGTGAGTTGTTCATCCTCGCAAAGATAAATGCCATTTGAAAATTTTCTACAGAATTATTCTATAAAACAATAAGGAAAAGAGAAAAAAGAGAGTATGCCTTTGCCATTAGACATGGACAAAATTTGTGCAAATTGGAGTGATTTTATCCTTTCGTATTGCATCTGCATAGATAATTGTAGGTTATTTCATATTTATATTTATATTTATATTTATATTTATATTTATATTTATATTCATACTAACTTCTGTACTTATAACCAAGTCACCCTTATTCGTTCTTATGGATGTAAAATTATAAGCAAGTAATCTTTGTTCTTTTATATTGATATTTATCTGTAGTTGTTGTTCTAAGTCTTGTTTTATTTTAACATCAATATTGAAAAATGGGCGTCTTACAAGTAGTAGTGTTTTTGTGTATGGGATGGTAACAAATAGTATTTGGGCATATTCAGCTTTTATATGGCACTTATAGGTTGTCATTGTAGTTTTTGGATTTGAACTTTTTTTCAACTTATTTTACTGTTTATCTATATTGTATTAACTTGTGGAGATCTCTAGTAAAAATTCGATTTTAAGGTAAACACGACTTATTTCTGTGTAAACTAAGTTGAGATGGTTTTGGTTTTTGTGTTGCTATTACTTCTCGGGCCATGGAAAGCTTGTAATGCCACTCATAGACTGTCAATGAAATTCTCCTTATAGCGCTCCTGACAATTTTGTCATGGATGATGTGACAGAGGAGCTGAACTATGAGTTCTAGTAATGTAAGGTTTGAAGAATTAATACCAATATGTCCAGTGCTAAACTAACTTGCTAGTCGGAATCTAAACTCAAGAGAGATAAACTTTTAATAATTGGTACTAAATCGATAATTTCAACTGAAATCAGTACATTTTGAATGCTGATTTATTAATAAAATTAGAGGAATGGAAAGTCTGATTGAATGTCTAGGTACCCTTGGCAGGTTTCTTGCCTTGCCTATTGCTCAGACCATAAGTCAGCAATGACTTGGGGGGGGGGGGGGGGGGGGGGGGGGGGGGGTGAAATACGGTCTTGATATTCATACTAACTTTTGTACTTACAATAGATGTCCTACAAAGCCTAGTGCTTTATTTTTTAAAGTTTCAGCCATTTGTCCTTGCTCAAATTGAGTATAGATGCAAAGTTGCACTCGCTTGAACACATCCCACTAAAGTAGGAAGAATTATATCTTAGGGGTCTGACCATAAACGCGTTTTCTATAAAAATAAACACTCTGCAGTATCTCAGTTCATAATAACTCTTAGTTTTAAGTAAAAACCATATCCCAAGACTCTTGTTCTGCATCAAGATTCACTACTAAGATGTTTTCTTCCTTGATTTTATATGATATGTAATGAGTAAGTAGTAATCATAATGATAACAATTAACCACATTGAGTCAGATAATTCAAATAAGAGGAAATATTAGCTGACTGAAAGGTAGTCCATCCATCAACAACATTCCAATATGATATGTAATGAGTAAGTATTAATCATTGCATAATGCCGGAAACAAAGGCGACCTGTAAAAGATAAGGCAATTAGGTTATTTGTTAAAGCAAAAGTAGTTCTCCGTTATCCAATAGAACGATTATTTGGATTTTCTATCAAGCTCAGGTATATTCATCCTTGATTGTTTCAAATTTGAGTTATCATTTTTATACATTTATCTCTTTTTAATTTTACTTCATTTTTTTGGTTTCACTTTGATATGTAAAAACATGATAGGGGTTTAATGGCCACGTTGGACAAAAGCTGGATGGATATTGGGAATCGTTTAGACCCCAACTATATAAGAGGAGTGGAAAATTTCTTGATTTTGCGTTTCCGCACACAAAATCTGGGAACCACATATATTGCCCATGTAGAAAGTGTTTCAATGGTCGTCTAAAGACAATGGATGAAGTTAGAGAAGATTTGATCATAAGCGGCATACTTCGTGGTTACACATATTGGGGCTTTCATGGTGAAGATAGACATGCTACCACAGGCAGTGAGGATGACGAGTTAGAGCTTGATAATGAGGTTGAATGTGATGAAATAGACGCGTTGATAGCGGATACTTTTCCAGAGTTTAATCATGAGAATGTCAGAGATCAAAGATATGAGACAGAGACTACTAGCAGTACAAGACCAAAAAATGAGGTTGAAACAATTTTGAGGGTCATTCAAATGCCAAGACTAGCATATATCCTGGGTGCGACATTTCTTTATTGTCTTTCATCTTAAAACTTTTACATATTAAATGGGTTGGGGGAATGAGTAACAAAGCCTTTACCATGTTGCTTAAGGAGTTAAAGAAAGTTTTTTCTAAAGGTGAGACGCTACCAAAGTCCTACTACGAGGCTAAAAAGATTATTCAAGATCTTGGGTATTCATATGATAAGATAGATGCGTGCATCAATGCTTGTGTTTTATTTCGCAAAGAACATGCTTACGCAGAGTATTGCCCAACTTGTGGAGAATCGAGGTGGAAAAAAATTGATTGTGGAGATAATGATGATGATGAGGAGTCTACTGGATATTCTAATAAGAGGAAACAAGTCTCATGAAAGATTTTGCGCCACTTTCCTTTAAAACCAAGGCTTCAGAAAATGTTCATATCTTCCAAAATTGCTTCTGAAATGAAGTGGCACCATGATAACTATATTAGAGATGACAATCTAGCACATCCTGCAGATTCAGAGGCTTGGAAACATTTTGATCAATTGTATCCTGACTTTAGTGTTGAACCGAGAAATGTGAGACTTGGATTTGCAAGTGACGGCTTCACTCCATTCAGCAACATGAGTCTATCATATAGCATGTGGCCTGTTGTTTTGATACCATATAATTTGCCCCCATGGATATGCATGAAATAAACAAATATGATTTTGTCTCTACTTATTTCGGGAGAGAAAGCTCCTGGAAATGACATTGATATTTGCTTACAACCATTAATTGACGAGTTAAAAGAATTATGGGAAGAAGGCGTGGATACATTTGATGCATCCAGTAAGACAACCTTCCAAATGAGGGCAACCTTGTTATGGACTATTAGTGACTTTCCAGGTTATGCAGTTCTCTCAGGATGGAGCACTAAAGGACGTTTAGCATGCCCAGTTTGTAACGGGGAGACATGTTCGAAGAGATTAGTGTATGGAAAGAAACAATGTTATATGTGTCATCAAAGATTCTTACCACTGGATCATAAATGGCGTGATAACAAACGCGACTTTGATGGTAATAAAGAACTAAGACCTCCACCATTGTTTATGTCAGGTGATGATATTCTCGAGCAAATGCAAGACGTAGACCAAATAACATTTGGCAAGGGGAAGAAACAAGCCGAGGGAAGCGAGCATCATAATTGGGAAAAAAGAGTATATTCTTTGATCTTCCATACTGGAAAAATTTGCTTATTCGGCACAATCTAGATGTTATGCATATTGAGAAAAATGTGTGCGATAATGTGATTGCGACATTGCTAGGAGTTCCGACAAAAATAAAGGATAATCTCAATTCCCGTTTGGATTTGCAACATTTAAAGCTTAGAGAAGAGTTACATCCAATTAAGAAAGATGAGAATACTTATTTACTCCCTCCCGCTCGCTATACTTTGTCATCCGATGAGAAGAGTTGTGTGCTACAAATCTTGAAAGATATCAAGGTTCCAGATGGTTTTTTTTCAAACATATCCAGATGTGTTAACTTAAAAGAAAAAAGGTTAATTGGCCTAAAAAGTCATGATTTTCATGTTCTTCTCCAACGACTACTTCCACTTGCTATTCGAGGCATATTGCCAGATGATGTGTGTGATGCCTTGCTCGGTTTGAGTAGTTTATTCGTTGATTTATGCTAAAAAACTCTTCAAGTTGAGGAACTAAAGAGAATAGAAAGGAATGCTGCAATTACGTTGTGTCGTTTCGATATGTTATTTCCACCATCATTTTTCGATGTGATGGTACACTTACCGATCCACTTGGCAAATGAAGTCAAGATTGCTGGTCCTGTTCAATACCGTTGGATGTATCCCATTGAGAGGTACATATATTTTCGTTGTTGCAATTACCCACAAATAGGCCTTGTTTGAGAACTATACTTATACTTCCAAATGTAGGTACTTACACACCTTGAAGTCATATGTCCGGAACAAAAGTCGACCAGAGGGATAAATTGCTGAAGGTTACATTCTAAAAGAGTGTATGAATTTTTGTTCAAGGTACTTGCATGATATAGAAACAAAGTTTAATAAAGTTCCTAGGAACTTTGATAGCTCTAGTGACCAACATTAAGGGGGACTTTCTATATTTTCAACAAAGGGACGTGCTTTGGGAAAATCAGATGTAAAAGAGTTAACTATGGAAGAATGGACTCAGGCACATTGGTATATCTTGCGAAATTGTGAAAATGTGACACCTTTTATTGAGTAAGAAATTACTATCTACACTACTCGTTTGTTTTTAAGTTACCAAATTATCTAACATATGTTACTTATTTGCAGGGAACATAAAAATATCTTAAAACATACACATTCAAGGAACTTAGACCTTATTCATCGTCGGCAATTTCCAAAGTGGTTTGAGTCTCGTGTAAGGAACTTAGACCTTATTCATCATCAACAATCATATTAAGAATATTGTTCATAACATAATTGGTATTTTTCATTGCTTAGGTGATTGAATTATGTCGAACAACTGGTCATGAATCGATCGAATATTGTTCATAATATAGTTATGCTTTTCACCTTATTTTCTTGAGGAATATAGAACACAGGAAGAATAGATTCTTTAGAATAGTTTTAGCATCAAACAATGTAGACATGTATGGTTTTATAGAACCCCTTGTTTCCATTGGTGGTAAATATTATATGCATCGTGAAAGTCTGTCTCAATTGTATTTACTAATTATAAGGCGTTTTTGTCAGTTAATACAATGTGGAGCATCCTAGTTAGTCATAGATGGAAGAGTCAATCAACTATTTGATACCTTCACCTTAAGTCTTGAATGGCAGACCATAATACTGTTGGAAAGTCTGAAATCTTGTATCTTATGCAATACATAATAAGGTTCTCTGCTGATGAAATTAACTTTGAGTAACATGTTTGAAACTGACAGGAACAGGAAAGACATACAGCATGGAGGTGAAGTGACCAGTCAGGAACAAAAATGTTTTAAACCGTGGTATGTAGTTTTTATATCAGATTAATCTTATAAGAGGCAGTCCTGTTATTGGTCTATCAGGGTCCAAGTATTCTGGACAGCCATGGAGAAAAGAAAGGACTACTTCCACGAGTTGTAGATAGCCTTTTGAATGTCTTCATTTTGTAGAGGAAATGGCCAAGTACACAGTCAAGTTGTCAATGGTATCAAGCCACTGATTTTGGAGCATATAAACCTTCAATATTTGCATCTTCATCACAGTTTGATTTTGGAGCTTCATGGTTTTGTGTTAGCTCACTTGGTACGGTATTCTGCAATGAAAATATAATCTACATCAATCTGTGAAAGTAAGCAAATGGACTAAGGCAAAAAAGAGAAAAGTAGTCAAACATTTTACGTTTCATTCTCATACATATATTGTAATACAGGACCGGATCCACTGATTTCTGATATTTGATTCGTATCTTTACTCATGTTCCGTTTAACCAACTCAGAGATTTCCAAATCACATTTTGGTGGAGATAATATCCCATAAATATGACATCCAAAAAAATTAAGACATTCTAAATTTTCTAGCTAGCCCTATAAAGTCTAGAAGTTGATGGTGCCAAGTGGACCGTTTCTCTCAGATGTTTCTTTTTATGCCACAAGCAACAAAAACTAGCATTTCATGCTTATCTTTCATTCATTAACAGTAGTCATTGCTAGAGTTGTATGGATGGCATGGTACCAAAAATATCATAGTTAAATGAATGAAAATTGTAGAATGAGCATTTAAGTTTGTTTTGTTTAAATTATAGAGTGATTTTGTATAATTTTGTTTTGTTTTAGATGCATAGAATAATCATGTTGCGAAGGGAATCAACACGGGGAAGAGTAGACGTAGCAAGAATCGGCATTGATAGGTTCTGGATCCGTGTGCTGGCAGGATTCTTTTTCTCTGCTGTAAAATAGAGCATACTCTGTTTTTCAGGGCAAGAAGAGGTTGCGGAGCGGATGGACTGGGCGGTCTGGGGTCTGGTTGCTGCGGTCTGGCTGCTGCAGACTGTATTGCGGTTAGAATGCTGGTAAGGAAATGGCGTGATGGAGGCTGCTAGGCGCTTGTGTAGTTATGCGGATGCAGGACATGTGATGGATGGAAGTAATGGAGATGTAGCAATTGATCATTATCATCTGTATCAGGTAACAATTTTTTGACATTTATTTTGATGTTCATTTCTTATATATTAATCCAATAAGACATTCTTTCATCTCAACGTCATTTTCTTTGCTACCCTCATTATGTAATTGTTTAGTAAAATCTAAATGTCAACTCAAAGTTATAACAATGATGATGGAGATTCTAATGTAAATCTTGCAATATGGCATCCTTGTGAAAAATAAAAAGTATAACTCATTCACTCAATTCAGTCCATCCTTCTTTTTATAATATTGTATTACTGTCTGAATATTCATTATAATATTATATAAATGAACATATCATTGTAAAAATAAAGTAATGCTAGCTAGAAAGTACCACAAGCATCTCAAATTTTCAAATATAATTAGATACGACATAACACAGCCTAAGGGGAAATGTGAACTCAATTGAGTTGAACCCGATTATTTGGCCGATGTCGAGTTGAACCCGATTACTCGGCGAGTAATGCAAACCGAGTAAATGGGACCGAGTCCTATTTTTAAAATGCGCCCAAGTAGTTGTTACCGAGTAAACTACCCAGATTTTAAGTCTTATCAACGAAGTTATTTCCCCCAATGGTTAACACATCTAGAGATGAAAAAGTAAATTGTGAGAAAACATATAGACTATCTAACAACTAACAAGAAACTTAGAAGATGTGCTTTCTTCTAAATGAGTTATTAATGCAATGTGCATTACATGTCAATATTACTAATGTATATTTAATGATTTCTTCATCTATTTTAACCACGTGTTCTGCATTCATAATTTTTTGTGTGTGGTTCTTTTAACATATTCCCTTTTCCAAGTTTCTTTGCATCTTCCATTTTGTGAAAAAAATTCCACAGATATTGAAAATAATTCACTAATTTTCCCTAATCTCAATATCAAGAAACCTAAGCTAAACCAACTTAATAAATTGTTCAGGGGTTTCATCAAGCAACATTGCAACATGTGGAGTTGGAGTCATTCAGGTATTGAACTATTGCCACACTATACCTTCCCTATCCAGAAAATTTTTTATCATGTCAAATCTAGCGCTCACAAAATAATTGTCGTTTGTAGGTCGTTGCTAGTGGAGCTGCTACTTGGTTAGGAGATAAAGCTTCTCGTCGACTTCTTCTCCTGGTTAGTGTGTGAGAAGTTTTCTTCTTTACTTTGTGGATTTAATTATCTGAACGCGGGAGATAACAAATTAAAGTTGATGTCTTACTGCAGATTTCATCAATTGGAATGACTGCAAGCCTTGTACTTGTCGCAGTTGTGTTTTTTTTGAAGGTTAGTTATGTTGGAGGCTTATGAATTACCGAAGGGTTAGATGTTAGAAGTTTTAGTTCACATATGAGAGGTTTTTGCTTTCATCTAATCCACGATACTTTCTAATACTTTCCCATTCCTAATGATCTCAGGGTGTTGTATCTGATACTTCTCATTTTTATAGTGCGTTGAGTATACTGTCTGTGGTCGGACTTCTGGTATATATTCAGATACATTGTTATGTTTTGGTTGTTTGTTTAGTGGCTTGTGGTATGTTTAACCAGTTGTTATGTTTAGGCTTTTGTCATGGCATTCTCTCTTGGATTAGGACCCATTCCATGGGTTATAATGTCTGAGGTATGAACAACTCATCTCTACCTTGTTAAAGGAAGTCTTCTCGGAGTTCTTCCTATTCCTTTTAAAGCCCTTATGATAATTCTTCTTCCATTTCCTAGGACCTGCATTAGTAACTTGTTGAAAACCAATACTTTATGTTTTTCTTGTTACATTAGTGTATTGATTTAGTATGACCTTGCAGATTCTTCCAGTGAATATAAAGGGCCTTGCTGGTAGTGTAGCAACAATGGCCAATTGGTTAACATCATTTGTGATCACAATGACGGCGAACTTGCTTCTTACTTGGAGTAGCGGAGGTATGCTTTCTTATATACCTACATTAAGGTAGACAACCACGTCTAATGGGCTTATAACTATTGAAAAGACGTTTGTTATTCTGTGTGGGGAAATTGAGGATCTTTTAAATATAGCTCCTCGGTAAAATCAACATTCTTGGTTCTAGCTGGATGTGTTAATTACGAGTCAGTTAAAATAAGCTACTCTGTTGTGTTCAATGATCCTGACCAACTTATTAAATCTACATATTATATAGTTTTTATATCTTGCTCCAATCTATTTATCTCTATTGATCTATCTAAACTTGTACCATCACTCTGAACAGGAACTTTCACCATATACACGGTCATAAGTGTTTTCAGCGTCATCTTTATAGCATTTTATGTTCCTGAGACCAAGGGGAAAACTTTGGAGGAAATTCAGTTTTCCTTCAGATAAGTTTTTTGTTCGTCGCTTCATGGTTCCTATTTTTCTACGAAGTTCCAGATAAATGATTCATTACTTGCGGGATGCAAATTCATATCTTTAGTGGCAGAGTTTTATGCGTGTAAGTGCATTTAATCTTCATTGTTATCATCTTTTCACTTGTTTGTGTCATGTAGCCTATTTTAT
Organism: Berberis thunbergii; assembly: GCA_003290165.1. Classification (NCBI taxonomy): domain Eukaryota; kingdom Viridiplantae; phylum Streptophyta; class Magnoliopsida; order Ranunculales; family Berberidaceae; genus Berberis; species Berberis thunbergii. Next base: position 66,602 of record QNQO01003094.1, read on the forward strand.
TTGTAGCAATTGACTCATCTTGTTATTGTAATATATCAGAAGTACTACACCCTTGTAGGCTCATAGCCATTATATTTGAATGGCAAGTTATTTCATTTAAATGTACAAATAGTACACTCTTATCTTCAACATCAAGATTTTCTGCATAAAATACATATATAACTGAAATAGAGGGCTTGAAATCCCATCATTGATTGGGTTTTGCACACACTTGAGGCAAGAAACTTCTCAAGGCACCTGTTGTACATGCAGGGTCTCTTTAGGTGGACAAGATGGCGATCCTTCTTTATACCCAGGGTCAGAGCTATGTGGGGGCAAATAGGGGCACCTGTTTGATGATGATGATGATGATGATCCTTCTTTATCCCTAATGGACTTAGTGGCCTAAACTGACACATTGTTCTTTAACTATAGGAATTCAACCGTGAACCAGTCATTCCTACATATTCATCTAGACCCGATCAAGTAGAGAAAGCATTAAGATATGTGTTCAATGCAGCAATGAGCAAACTCAAAGGCAAAGAAACTGATAAATCATGAAAATTCAGCACCAACAAACTGGATACCTATTGGTGATCAAATACTTATGACGGCTAGTATAGTCCTTGCATATGTTGCTAGAGTAGCACCGTCTGGCAAGGCATATTCTTATCCTGGAAAAATGTTAGATGATGATGCTGTGCCTGCAAACACTTCTTCTGGTAGGTAAGGGTATTGTAATGAACATTTTTGAGTTCTTTTCCTTGACCTTTTTATAAGGTTAACGCATGAAATATGAACTGATGGTAGGGTTGAGTTAGCTTTTTATTCTGAGTTTAGTTAGATTTTCCCTTTTTGCAGTATCCTGAAGAGTGATCACCAAAGCAACGTGGACTATGCTTGGAATGAAGTAAGAGGAAAATTTTTCGATGCACTTGATGCTGTTTAACATGACAAAAGTTTAAGACATAGAATGGATGAATATGAAAAATACAAGGATGTATAAGGATGCACTGCCTATGTTGCAGGTCTTAATATATGGTTGTTACCGTAGAAAATTATAGTGTGCTTTGAGTTTATTTGTTAGTAAATGAGGTTTTAGTAGATGATATGAAATTAAAAAATTTACAGTCTGTTTTTTCCGTCCCAATGACAGGTTTATATTTTTAATTTTATTGATTTTTTTCCAGTATGTTAACATAACCGGTACTTCCAAAGCGCCATTAAAATGTAGGTTTTTTACAGACTTGTTAAGACAACCGGCGCTTTAAAAGCGTCGCAAAACATATTGTAAAATATTATTTTTACATAACCGGCGCTTTTAAAGCGCCATTACAAGTTATAAATACGGCGTTTTCAGTCAAAAGGAAATGTAATATCCATTTATTTAGCAGCGCTAATATAAGATGTGGCAGCGCTTTGAAAGCGCCGCAATTGGTCACTTTTAACCGGCGCTTTACACTAAGCGTCGTTAATCTTTTGGCGGCACGTACCTTTGCCGGCGCTTCTCAAAATGCCGTTACTGCTCTAAACCGGCACATTGTTAGCTTTACCGGCACTTTTGAAAACGCCGCTTAAAACAAATTTGTTGTAGTGACAAGGACAACAGCCAATAAGTAGAAGTTTTGTTTTCTTTTTAAAACAAAAGGACAACAGCCAATTAAAGGGAGTTTTTTTTCTCTGGAAAATACGTAGCAGCAAAGGGGGTTTTTTTGGCTGGAACAAAAATGTAACAGTAGAGGAGAAGGTGTTGTCTAGCACAGCAAAGAAGAACGCAGCAGCAGTGGACACGCAGCGGCAGCGACGTCGCAGCAGCAGTGAAGACGTCGTCTAGTAGGGTGCGCATCGCTAATCAACCACGCGTCACCATGCCGATGAAGCTCCACGCCGTTGTTGCTGTCCTCACCTTCGCCATGTGTCACTAAACTCCACGCAAGGTGAAGAGACGAACCCCTATATGTAACGCACTTAATTAGTATTTGATTCTTTTTATGCTTTCACGATGAATAATGGTGTTTATGATTCTCACTTTTATTTAACATAAGAATTTATGTTATTTTAGCAAAGATTTCATACATTTCTTCGTAGATTATTATTCCGGTGGTTGTCGTTTTCTTCTCCATATAAGTTTAGTCACGTTTTTCTTATGTGTTGAATTTTTAAGGACCAATTGATTCCGGTAGGTTAGTTATATGTGATCGTCTTTTATGATGTTATTGTCTCCGGATATATTTTAAGTTTAGGATATCACATATGACTAACTTTTGTGTTTTCTAGAAAAAGTGAAATCTAAAATCCATTTACATTAGGATATATTAATGCATTAAAGACTATTTTTCCGATTATATTGTTTGGGAAGTGAAACACGTAATCGAGTAATCATAGCGAATAAATACTAGTTGGCGCGTGAAATCTAGGAGGGATTCTTGGAACCTTGTGACTTTTCCAAACTTGATTTTTATTAAATTAAATTTAATTTCATATTTTAAAATTGCTAAAATTTCTTACATTTAGTTTCGCGTAGTTTTTCTTCTTTGACCTTGTTTTGTAGATCGTTTTTCCTCGTGGGATCGACACTCCAATCTTAACTACAATTGACCGCGTGTACTATTTGGGCATAATCAAATTTTGGCGCCGTTGTCGAGGAACAAGCGTCATTCTACAAGGAAGGTTTCAGGTATTATCTTTCTTGCTCATTGTTTCATTTTATTTTATTCTATTTTAGGTTTTACTCTAGTTTAATTTTAATTTTATTTTTATTTTATTTCTAAAAAAAAGACATTGGGAGAGTGAGTTGGAATAGAGACCACTTAAGGAGACTAATTAGGATCCCAAATTTAGAACACCCACAAATTCACATTGAGACCAAATTAAGTTCTACTTCTAATTCTAACACCCTGAGTAATCACGAAGATGACCATGTTCGGTCGCTAAAGGACTATCTCCACCCCACGCGCGCTGCTACTCCATCATGTATCATGTTTGCACCAAGTACACCAAAGCTAAATTTTAAGCCGAGTATGATACAATTATTACCACTTTTCATGGCTTAGAGAGTGTGAATCCTTATGTTCACATTAGGGAATTTGAGTAAGTTGTGGCCACTTTTCACAACAAAGTTGAGGCTGTAGACTCGGTTAGACTAAGGTTTTTTCCTTTTTTTCCCTTAAGGAAAAAGCGAAGAGTTGGCTATACTCTTTGCGACCTAAGTCTATAGGTCTCGTGGGAGGAGATGACCCAAGCATTTTTCAATAAATACTTTCCTCATCACAAAACCAACGGTCTAAAGAGACTGATTTCTACCTTCACCCAAAAGAATAGCAAGACATTATATCAAGCATGGGAAAGGTTCAAGGATCTTTTGAGTACATGCCCACACCATGAGTATGAGAGTTGGCGCTTAGTCAGTTATTTTTATGAGGGGCTCACCAGTAGAGAACGTTAGTTCGTTGAGATGATGTGTATTGGAGAGTTTTTGCAAAAGGACCCTGAAAAGGCCATTGAGTACTTAAATGACTTTGATGAAAAAGCTCATACTTGGACTTTTCCAAGTGCTACTGAGAGCACGGATAGAACACGCCCAGCTGGAGTCTACCAACTTAGGGAAGAGGACAGCCTTAGAGCCCAATTGGGATAGAGTAACTAGGGAGTTAGATGCACTTAAGACCAAGGATGGTAGGCCCACACATACTGTTGCCAGAGTTGAGCTACATGTCGCCTGTTTTATATGCGGGGGAGTTGAACACTTCACACATGATTGCCCAACCTTGACTGAGATGAAAGGGTTTATGAGGAACAATGTAACTCCTTAGGGATGTACAAGAAGCCTTACTCACCATTCTCTAACACTTACAATTTTGGCTGGAGAGATCACCCTAACTTTGGCTGGAGGTCCAAGGCAGGCCAACCTATACACTCACAAGCACAACCACCTAGGTCATACCCTGCACCTTCATACAATGCGCAATCTAACAGAAGTTCCTTATCAGACACATTACATGCATTTATAGAGGCACAAGGTAAAACTAATCAAAAATTTGAGGTTGCATTGACACAGTTGGCAGAAGAGAACAAGGAGATCAAAAGCCAGATAACCAAGCTGACAAATTCATTAACAGTACAAAAGCAAGGCCAATTTCCGTCACAGCCTCAAGCAAATCCGAAGGGCCAAATTATGGCACAAACCTCTGCTTTAGACTCTCGGAATGTCAAAGAGGTTAATGCAATCACTACTCGGACTGAAAAGAATTTAGATGGGTCAAGCTCGTCCACGACTATAGGCACCTCCCCAAGTGCAAAGGAGAGCATCCCTGAGGATGAGCCCAATAGGAACGTTCCAGTTCCAGTTCCTTTTCCTCAAGCACTACGACCTACTGAAAAGAAATTGGAAATGCATGGAAAGATTCTAGAACACTTGAAACAGGTTAAACTTATCTTACCTTTGCTAAATGTGATTAAACAGGTACCAACTTATGCGAGTTTGGCCAAGCCTTGTTGGATTTAGAGGCAAGTGTAAATCTAATTTCATATTCTATTACTTGCAACTGGGTCTAGGAGAGATTAAACCCACATCCACGATACTACAATTGGCCGATAGATCGGTTAAGAAGCCAAGCGGAATAGTCGAGGATGTCTTGCTTCAGATTGATAAGTTTTACTATCCCGTCGACTTTCTTATTTTAGATACTCATTCTACAGTTAATATGGAGTCTACAGTTTCGATTATTTTAGGTAGACATTTTCTTGCCACAGCTAACGCTTTTATCAATTGCAGGAACGGTCTAATGAAGCTGTCTTTTGGGAACATGACTTTGGAGGTCAACATATTCAATATTAGCAAGCAACCACGTGATGATGATGAGTGTCATCATACCTACATGATAGACACGCTGATATCAGAGGAGGCGCTCATGAGCGCAGATTCTGAAACCTTAGAGTACCTCCTTTCTATTTCTAATTTTGAGAATTCACTTTATCCTGACAATGCTTTTGATATTTTTGTTGTTTCAGGGTTAAAGATAAAAAGAGGGCGACAATGGAAACCATGATTTGAGGAGTTTCCAAAGGAAGACAGAAACCACAACCATCCACCGTGGAAACTCCGAAAGTTGACTTAGCTCCACTGCCCGAGGGACTTAAACATGCAATCCTCGGACCAAGTGATACCTTTCCTGTTATTATTTCTTCCGTGCTTGATAGCTCACAAGAAGAAGAATTGATTAATATGTTACATGAGCACAAATCTGCATTAGGTTGGACTATAGCTGACATGCATTAAAGGTATTAGCCCCTTAATATGTTCCCATAGGATCCACTTAGAAGAAGGAGCTAACCGCCGTAGAGATCCTCAAAGACGACTTAACCCTACTATGAAAGAGGTGGTGAAAAGGAAGTTTTAAAATTGTTAGATGCAGACATCATTTATCCCATCTCTGATAGCAAGTGGGTTAGTCCAACTCAAGTAGTTCCCAAGAAATCGGGAATAATAGTGGTGACTAATGATGAGGGGGTGACTATTCCTACTAAGGTAGTTGCAGGGTGGCGCATGTGCATTGATTATAGGAAACTTAATTCTGCCACCTGCAAGGATCACTTCCCACTTCCATTCATAGACCAAATCTTAGAGCGAGTAGCTGGTCATTCTTTCTATTGCTTTCTAGATGGGTATTCAGGATATTATCAGATTGAGATTGCATTATAGGATCAGGATAAAACCACTTTCACATGTCCTTTTGGTACTTATGCTTTTTGGCGTATGCCATTTGGTTTGTGTCATGCACCGACTACTTTTTCAGCGATGCATGAGTATTTTTAGTGACATGGTTGAAAAAATATATGGAATTTTCATGGATGATTTGATTGTTTTTGGTGATTCCTCTAATTCATGTTTACTTCACTTGAAGGCTGTTTTAAGTAGATGTGAAGAGAAGGGTCTGGTGCTTAATTGGGAAAAAATGTCATTTCATGGTTTCCTATGGAATAGTTCTGGGACATATAGTTTCTAATAAAGGAATCGAGGTTGATAAAGCTAAAATTGAATTGATTTCTTAAATTACCTACACCTAAAAGTGTCAAGGATGTGAGATCATTTTTAGGGCACGCGGATTTTATAGGAGGTTCATACCAAATTTTCTTCCATCTCTAAACCATTAAGCAACCTCCTGGTCAAGATGTCGTGTTCCAATGGACACTACAGTGTGAGGACGCCTTCCAAACACTCATTGATAGGCTCACATCTACCTCCATCATGCAGCCACCAGATTGGACTTACCATTTGAGATAATGTGTGATGCAAGCAACTATGCTGTGGGGGCAATCTTGAACAACGAAGGGAAGGAATGCCATTTGTTGTTTACTATGCTAGTCGAACACTTAATGATGCTCAAAAAAATTATTCGACTACTGAAAAAGAGTTGCTAGCTGAAGTTTTTGCTTTAGATAAATTCGTGCTTATTTGATTGGTACACCTATCACTGTTTTTACAGATCATGCGGCTCTAAAGTTTCTTCTTTCTAAAAAGGATGCTAAGGCAAGATTGATTAGGTGGATTTTACTTTTGTAGGAATTTGATCTAACTATAAAGGATAAGAAGGGGGTCGAGAATGTTGTGGCCGATCACTTGTCTCGTTTGGAGTTCAGTGACTTTGCCAATGGCCCACCCATCCGTGACGACTTCCCTGATGAACACCTATTCGCCATCACTCGAGTACCATGGTATGCACACATTGTTAATTACTTGGTTTTCGGCGAAGTTCCATCATCATGGAGTACTCAAGATAAGTGAAAATTTTTGGTCGAGTAAGAAATTTTTATTGGGATGATCCTTATCTATATAAGTATTGCCCCGACTAAATCATGAGGCGTTGTATCCCTGAAAGTGAGATTGCAAGTGTCTTGCATTTTTGTCATAGTGCAGCTTGTGGAGGCCATTTTTCTATGAAAAAGACCGCTGCAAAATTTTTATAGTCTGGATTATATTGGTCTACATTGTTTAAAGACACTAACAATTATTGTCGTTCTTGTAATAGATGGCAGAAGTTAGGTGCACTGTCCGCGGAGACACATGATGCCCATAACCCCATCCTAGTCATTGAGATATTTGATTGTTGGGAGGATTGATTTTATGGGACCTTTTTCCACCTTCCTTTGGATATTTATATATTTTTGCTTGCAGTGACTATGTGTCCAAATGGGTTGAGTTGTGGCGTGCCGAAACATGACAACAACACTGTTGTCAAGTTTATCAAAGAACACATTCTATCCCATTTCAGTACACCACGAGCCATTATTAGTGATCAGGGGACTCATTTTGTAATCGCTCTTTTGAGCTTTGAATGCGCAGGTATGGAGTTCATCACAAGGTAGCCAATGCTTATCATCCGCAGACAAATGGCCAAGCCGAGTTGGCAAATCGAGAATTAAAACACAAATCTTGGAGAAGATGTTGAATCCTGGATAGGAAGGATTGTCCTTGTGCCTTCCTGATGCACTTTGGGTTACCGTACCGCTCTATAAGACAATTATTGGGATGTCTCCATATCGGCTTATATATGGAAAAACCTGTCATTTACTTTTTGAGTTAGAACATCGCGCTTATTGGGCCGTAAAAAACACTAACTTTGATCTCAATGATGCAGGTATTCAGCGAAAACTTCAGTTAGCTGAAATTGAAAAGTTGCAGAATGATGCCTATGACAATTCCCGAATATACAAGGTGAAGATGAAAGCAGCTCATGATAAGCAAATTCTGAGGAACATTTCGAGCCCAACCAACGAGTCTATCTCTATGACTCACGACTTCATCTTCATCCTGACAAGCTAAGATCGAGATGGACGAGCCCATTCATGGTAAAGAAAGTTTTTCCCAATGAGTCTATAGAAATTGAAGATCCAACAGATGGGAGAGTATTTAGAGTAAATGGGCAACGTTTGAAGCACTATGTGGAGCGAGTAGAGGTGCTAGAAGAGATCTCTCTGGTTGCTCTTGTCTACTTGATTTGATGTTCTCCACCCTATCTTTAGTTAGGTTTTTATTTTTTATTTTTATTTTTTCATTTTTTTTTATTTTTTATTTTTAGTTTAGTTTAGGTTTTTGCTTTTATGTTTTATTTTAGTGTTTTAGGTTATTTTAGGTGTTGCTACTGGAGTCACTCAAAAAACCCTCATCCCATGTGTTCCTCTCTCCCATGTATGATTTTCTTATATTTTGTGACTGTGAGGACATTGTCTATTTGAAATTTGGTAAAGCTTCACCATCGGTATATCACTCTAACCCTCTTTTTTCTTTTGCCTTCATTTGTCCATGATTATTATTTATACATTGAGGACAATGTTTGGTTGAGGTTTGGGGGGGGGGGGGGGGTTTATTAGATTTTTTGTGCAATTTTCAAAAATCTTTGAGCTTAAAACATATTTTACAATTAAATCGAGTCATTTTTGTGTTCTACTCAGTCTCCATTGAATACTTAGATGATACGGTAATGTGTAAAATCTTACAAAAATGCATTCGAAATTTGAACTCTTGGTGAATTTAAAAAAAAAGTGAAAATAAGGGTGGGTTTGGAGTATTTTTTATTTTTTTAGAAATATTTGTTTATGCCTTAATTTTGAGAAAACACATACTAACACGTGTCACATAGTTATATTAGGTGAAAACATGATATTTGATATTATCCTTATGTTAGATGTATTTCA